>SRMA01025068.1:84956-96116 GCA_007224835.1 Danionella cerebrum | reverse complement strand
GAGAGAGAGAGAGAGAGAGAGAGAGAGATTGAGACACGAGTTCGGCAGCATGGCTGTCAGTACGGCTACTTCAGTCAGATGTGACATATCTAACGCATGCGCAAAACGTTGGTCCTAAAGTCTCTAGCAGAGCAGCCACAAGTTCACATACTGGAAAAAACTAAAGTCCTATTATTAATGAACTGTAAAATATGATTACACAACTCAAATAATCAGATTGTGTTCCCTTCTGTACTTTTCTTAATTCAGCATCGTCATCTTAATAGTGACTAATTATTTAAGGTTTTATTAACATGTTTATTAAAACCATTATAAAAACACACCACATACTTAGTGTCTCTTTCAGAAACACAATAAAAAAATGGAATGTAAATGTAATCTATTATTGCTTGTTTCTGTTTTTTTAAGTTTTTTATTTTTATTTGTAAATTACTTGAAATGACTTTAAATGAAATTTAGCGACTTTTGACTAGACTTGGACTTGCCCTGTCTTGACTTGGGACTTGACTTGACTTGCAAAGTAGTGACATTGTCCAACCTCTGCCCTTTTCACACAGTATTACCATCATTAGGAAAAAATCCAAGTTGCAGCCTCTTACTTTCACTCTAGACTCAGTAAGAAATGATGGACTGTAATTCCATGATTGAGGCCACTTGAGGCAGATTTCAGAACCAAGCAAATTCTCAATATGTTACCCGATATCTGTAACCCTTTACTAAATTATGATTACACAGTAGCAATGCACTTTTTTCACTGGCTTTTCCTAATTTTGGCCTTCAAACCTATCATCAGAAAGATATGGGTGTGGTCATGCAAACTGCATCCATTGTGTTATTTGGTCTATGGTTTAAAAAAAGTAAATAAATAAATATATAAAAACTGAGAAGAGTGGAGCAGAAAGCTTATTGTTCCACAGTGACATTGTATGAAACCAAGTCGCTATAATGAGACACCCTCAGTAGGTTTGATTTGTCATGTTAATTTGCTACCATTAATAACAAGTTCACTGCTCACTTCTGTAATATCAGCAATTCACTGTATACATCATTTAATATTACAAAAAAAAATTAATAAAAATAAATCCCATAGATTATGTAATAAAAAAAATGTACTCAGTTATTTTCACCATGTTCCAGCTGTTGGGCTTTAAACCTCCTTCAATGTACAGAGCTCACATCAAGGCTGGTGCATTCTAGACTGCTCACAATTCACAATATGAAAGCAGGTCAAAAACAAATAAAAAGTGTGTGCTTAAGCTTTCTTACCCAGAGCCAGACAGCATGTTTTTCTGAGGCTTGTGTACTTTGCAGACAAAACTAGATTGACTGCTCGATGCACAATATTTGAGGACATACAAAGAAAGACCCATGAGTGCAGCTTCAAATATCGAATGTCAGAGCTATGCACCTCATGAAACTAGGTTTGCTTCGTGTGGCTCCGTATTTCCATGATAACCTGAAATGACATGAGAGCAGGTTTATTGATTATCACATACGTTTGTCAGGAGCACTATTCAGCTGTTTGAGCTGAATATTGCTCTTGACAAACGTATGTGACAAGTGCATGCTGGTAGGTTGTTATTTTGTTGTCAGGTTACTAATTATTAAGTCTGTCAGTCTTTCTAAGGTTTAAGATGATGGTACCTCTAACACAAGTCAAACTTCTGTTAAGTGATGGGCGGAGGAGGGAGAAAGAATAGGAAGTAATGAAACTGGGGGATGTTGCCCTCACATCTGAAAGAATGACAGCAGTGGGCGTCCTTAAAACTGATCTAATGTAATAATAAAAATCTAAATAAAGAAACTTCTTAAAAAAAAACAGTTTCAGTAATCAGATTTTTTGTGTCAATATTATTCATTCATTCATTTTCCTGCCACTAGTGCCATCTAGTGGTAAAAGAAGGAATAGCCCCTGGAAGTACAAAATCTTTGATATGTACTGGGACAAAAAAGCAAAATGGCACAAAAAGGGGCTTTGAACAGTGTATAATGTTTACAAAAGATTTGCCTGTTTTTATTTTTATTGTTTAGACATCTCTGCTTTTCTGGGGGATGTATGAAAAAACCCACAAATTTTAATAATCAAAATTTTTGTATTATTGTATAATATAATATAAAAAATATTTTTTTAAAAGAAGAAATTAAATTTAGCATTGCAACAAAAATCTTTAAAAGGTAATGTATTCGAGAAAATTGTAAAAACTTCAGATTGTCATGAAAACATTACATTATGGGTCACATTAAAGATTCAGTGCTTTGTTCCCAAAGACATGTTTTCATTGAAGTAATCTATGGCCATGATTGGATAATGCAATTGAATGCCATTCTTTGTTTATTTGTATGCATGTGAGTATTCTCAAGCTTGTTTGGATCCCCAGGCTGCAAAAAAAAAAAAAAAACGGTTTCTTGATAAAAAACAGATCCCAGTCAGGCCTGAGGGACAGGGTGCCACTGTGCTGCAGTCAGCTCGCTGAAGGGAAAGAGAAGGAAGAGGGAAGCCAGAGAGAAGGCCAGAGCTGCCATGTGGAACGGCAGCAGACGGAGTGCATTGTTTACACTCTGTAGGGAGCCTCAGCCTCACTCGCTCAGAGCCATGTAGGTTGCACCCCTTTCCCAGCCCCTCTTGATCCTGTTTGCCTGCCTGGCTGCACTTCTCTAGAAGTGCCACTGATCGAGGTTCACTGTTTGAAGCGAGAGCTTGAACATTATTTCCAAAGCTGGTGAATACCAATTTGTATAAGTTTTCTTTTTCCATCTGAAGTTACTAGAGAAGGAATGGCTCTTAAAAGGCTATAAAGAAAGAAAACTCTTTCTAAACATATACAGATTAAACACTAAAAATGAATACAAATGTAAAACAATTGAATTCAATACATATTCATTATGCAATTGCTGTCAAGATTTTGTGAAGGGTTTGGTGAAATTCCATTCAAATTTAATGGAAGTTGTGTTAGTCATTCTATTTTTATGGATGTGTGTGATATAAACAGCAAAATTACACCCACACTACGAGTAAACACTCCCCCAGAATCTAACGTGATGTGGCGAGAATACTGCATTTACTTTTAACAGTAACTGTGGTGCGAATTCAACTCACCTAGTGTTACATTTAACACTACCCTGTGTTCAAATGTATTAAACCCATTACATTTTTCTCATTTACAAAATTTACATATTTTGCAAAGGTCATCTTTAGACCAGCTCTTTTCCCAGGATTTTCCAAGAATTTTGCCGTCTAACAGGGTGGCCACATTATGAACAAAAGTTCCAACGTGAAATTCCTTCCTATACACCGCTCAAATTCAGATTTCTCTCCAACACAAGGTTCAGCTCGTTTGAACTTTGACCTGTGATTTTGCATCACATGATGTGACGTTTTTGAGCCACAAGACTCAGTAGGAAGCAAATTTAAATGAGTTTTGTGGCCAGACTCATAATGGAACCAGGTGGAACCCACCCATTTTCACAATTAAATACTTCATTATTCAGTAGTTTCCTGACCCCCCCTCCCAGTTACCATATAGCATTCCACTATTTATAAAAAGTGAATGTGAGTGGTGCGAGGAGCAGAGTTGATTTTGCATGGAGCTAGGATCTTTTTTTTGGAGCGTTGTTTTTCACTCACTCCAAAATCGAGTTCAAGGAGAGTCCGCTTGTGTGGACTACCCCTGTGCCTTGTAATATATCTTCACACATGGGTTGATTTAACAAAAGCTGTCTGTGTCGTACGTGTTTACAATGTTCAATAAAGCATGTTGGTTTTTCGTTTCTGTGTGTTTGATGAAATTTCAAAATGTAATGATGATAAAACTAATATATCAAAACAATATGTTTTTCACTTGCCGAAATATTTTGGAGCGATTGCAGAGGTGGAAGTAAAGAGCGAGCATGGTGTGGGAAAAAGCTATGCCAGAGCGGAGTGAAAATGAAAGAACTTGAGCGAGGAGGGCGATATCATGACGCTCCACTCACCATAGTCTGGTTTATATCAATTTGGCTTGTTTATATCAATGTACATTTTTTTCCATCACTTAACGATTTGGTGGTGTGAGGTATCAATGCTTCAGAAGCAATCACTTTATAAATATATTGATGTAGAGTGTCTAAATTGGGAGTGTCAAGCCATTGAAATGCATCCCTACCAGCCAAACATGGTTGGATATAGCAACATATGCTTGAGTGACTAAACTTTTAATATAACATAAAAAGTGGGTGTTTTCCAAGGTTTTCTGATGAAATCCAAATTGTCCCACAGGTAAAAGATAAAAGCAGATTTGATGACAAGTAAACTTGAAGATGGCTTGTCATCAAAAGGGTTTGTAAGATAAGATACGAAAAAACATTTATGAACATCTGAAAAAAAGCAAGGCTTGACATTTAGCAGAAAAAAACAAGGAATGCAAACAAGGGATTGGAAATGGTAGACAGAAGGGATCATGGCAACTGGAGTTTGAAACATGTGATCTTCATCACCGCCCATTTCTCTGGCTGGGGCTCACACAGTAGAGAGCAAATACTATTAGTTAGTAGAAGTTACTCCTGAAAATAAACGACTAAACAAGTAAGTGACTATTTTGGATCACTGCATTCACAGCAGGACGTCAATGCGTCTCACTTTCTTTGGAAGTACATCTTTCATCTTTTATTAAAAGATGTTTACTGTGGAGTTGTCTGAGAGTTTCACGCTCAGATAGATCTCCATCCTATTCTCCAGATGGTCACCAGCCCCTGTACTCTCTTGTTTTGGTTGTAATGTGTGTAACAGATTCGATAAGGTTTGCCGAGCTGGATGCGCATGTCCCCCATGTGGCCTTTTCCCTCAATAAAAGCACATTTATCTCGTTTCCTCCTGTCTTTCCTTGTATCGCCACACTCTCATAGAAGAGGTAGTTGTCAAGACAACAGGGCGGACAGTCTTCCCTGATGGATGTCCTTTCAGATGGAGGTTCAGCTCCATTTTGATTAGGAGTGGAATTCATTAGAACCACATGTTTGAGTAGACCATGGAAGCAGCAGGTTCAATGTGTCAGAATGTTTTTATCACTTCTCCAAGCACTGGTGTCATCTTCAGTGATGCTTTTTAGGAACAAGTAGCAAGGGTACAGCATGTTCTTGGTGAATTTGAATAATATAAGGTAAACAAGGAGAGCAAATTTAGGAAATATATCAGTCTTAAAAGGGGTATTGTTAAAAGCTGGAACATAATGTGAATGTGGTTGGAATACATATAAAAAGTACCATTAACAGGAGAGAATTTGGCTTTGATTCAAGTAATTGTTTACTCAAAATGATGTAAAGTAAAAACAACTAGCAAAACAAAAAGTACTCTTTCAGAATACTGCCCATGTATGATGCAGTTGATTGGCTTGGTTATTGGAGTGTGTCATTGGCAATGCCACAGTTTCTTGGACAAATAAGACTTGATCAATCATTTTCTTTCACCCCTTCAGACCCTTCCTATTTCAGTACTTGTTCAACACAACACTGGATACATGGCAAACAATGCTCTTTTGGAACACGAAAAACCCTAATAAAACTTGTCCTAGATCAAGAGAAAAAAAAACAGCCAATTGGGTAAGCAAGTTTGACTTGGTAAGATTTCTTAAAAGCAGCGAAAATGTCTAGCTGACAACAAATGATAATGGATCATTAGTAAAACCAAACAAAAATATTTCCAATACCTGTATTTGTAATTATTATTTTGTGTGCACAGAGATTGTAGACAAAATACCAATATTTTTATTTCATGCGTTTGAAAAGAACGGACGCCATTTCTTTTTCAAGAGTTTGTTATCTGGACCTGCCTTGTGTTCATTACTGGTGACGAATATACAGGCAATCCCCCCTGTGTGGTGAAGTGGAGGAAGGTGGGAACGACTTGGGAAGAGGTGGGAATGATTCCTACGTTAGGTTGGAGAAGAATGGACCAACTTATGAAGATGTTTGATAATAGAATAATTATGGTAGGTGTCCCATCCAACATAAAGTTATCCCGAAACACGTTTGGCAAAGTTTGTTACCTGGAACTGCCTTCCTCGACCTCCCATTCCTTCACCTTTCCTTGGGGTGATTGTCTTGCCGGATACCGACTTCCTGGAAGATTCCAGAGGTTCTACAGCTGAATGGTTTGTGTGTTGATTAAATCAGTGATGCCATTGGGTATGACATAATGTACTCTGACAACTCATCCATTCCTGCTCATCTCAGAGCAGTGGAAGTCCAACTTTTAGGGGCCATAGCTCTGATTTTCCTGATGACTGAAGAAATATGCATGTACCGTTTTATGCAACAGTAGCTTCCAGCACTCCTTCAGGAAATGCAAATATTGTCTAGTTTTGATTTCCACTAAAACGGACAGAACATAATGCAATAAAGAAAACAAATAACTTTGGAAGACACTATGTTAGTGGTCATGGAATAAAACCGTCCAATAAATCCATAAACTAATATATGTTTTGATTTTATTTAAACTACTTATGGAATAGAGAATACAAGAGATGATTGGGACGTTAGATCTACAGAATCAAATATCTGTACATCATGTTCATTCATTGTTTATCTTGTTTTCCCCATATATTTGATCCCACTGAATGGTAGCAGCTTTTGTTTCCCAGCATGCTCTTGATGTTCTCATTATCATCCTCTTCTGTTGTCATGATGACAAAGTGGGTGACGGTGTCAGGTTTTTCAAAAGGCCCATTTCACGCTTCTATTTATCAGAGAGAATGTCAGAACCTTTCCTCTGCGTCTCCCACTCATCATGTGGCTGCTGTTTTTAGCATACGCTTGTTGCTTATCGGATATTTGCAAATGTGCTCGAATAAACATTCTCATACTATAACGCATGTGAACAAATCAAACCCTTCACCTACTCAATTATAGACTTTTGTTTTCTTTCAGATACTTCAATAAAGGTAAAATAGCGGTTACAAATGCACCCCCCCACCCCTTTCGAAGAGTTTCTAATACAAATCAGTTATTTATGAAACTGTCATGTTCCATTTCCTTTTCTCCTTTGGTTTCTTCTCTTTCTCTGTTTTCTTATCTCTTTCCTTGTCCTGCTCCTGTGTGTTTCTGGGGTTACCTGCGCGTGCACTTTAGGACACGTTCCTTTCTGCCTTTTTTCTCCTCAGTCTTCCTTATACGCGCCTGGTCTCTTGTTTCACCTAAATGTCTCGTCTCGGGTGTTCTTTTTTTCTTCCTTAATTCTCCCTCTTATTTAAGCATCTTTCGAGCACGAGATCATACTGGTTCAAGTCACTGTTTCTGTTTTTCTGGCCGTTCATCATGCTGATTCGTGAGTGTATCAATGAGCTCCTTGTGCGCTGAGGAGAGCCATTGTTCTGTTTAAGTTTTCTTTATTTCTTAGTTAGCTTTATCTCTTGTTCCCATGGAACCAGCTTTAGTTTATTTGAGGTTTTCCCATGTTGGGTATTTTATGTTTGTTCCTATGTTTTGTTATTGATTATTTATAATAATGTCATTTTTTATCTCAGCTCATGCATTTGAGTTCTGTCACCTCTCAGATCTGGCAGAAACAAGATTTAGAATTTTTTGTTTTACCTTTAAAACAACATATTCATTAATATTTTACATTTGCTACATTATTAATAAGGACATATAGCTGAAGCCACCTGAGGTCATACACAACACTGAAACAATTTGACTCAAGAGTTGAATCCTCTCAAGAAACCTATCTGCAGATATTGGAACCACTTTTCTTTGTCGGATATGTCAGACAGGAACGATTTACCTGCATTTCACTTTTTAAAGCATTATGGGAGTCTGCAAAAGCAAGAAGGATCAGGGTGAAGAGAAAAGGCAGCGATCAAACACAGCTTTGCTTTTAGCGGCTGACCTTTCAATGTCACTGGTTGTCTGGAAAGCTAAGAGAATGTAGCGGGACACATCCTGGAATCCTTAAAAGAGTGATCTTCTGCTCAAAGTGCAATGCTCAAGTGTTCTTTAGATGAATTTTAAGTGGTGTCAAGTTCAAATGAATAGGGATGATGAAATAAGATATTTTCTAACATGTGTATAGGACTCTTGGGCACATTTGGTGTAGATGAGGATCATAAAATGTAACAGTTACAACCATTACCTAAGGACATTATTACATATGAATTTAATTTTTTTTTGTTAGAGTTGCATTTTGTATATTTATGTTAAAATAGTTATTTCAGAACAAAGAGTGGAATTTATTAGCCCACATGTGCTGGGTTTTTATGACAAAAGGAATTGTTCTGCATAGTTAAGGGGTTTGTCTACACTCAACAAAGTGTCATTTTCTACATGTATTGCCATTTCATCTGCCATTTCGAACCTACGGCCTCCTGGCCACCACCAAATACACCCAAGCAGTCACACACATCCAAATAAGGTAATGCGGGTGAAGGGGCTTTCCCAAGGCCACCATGGCAGAATGATATTATGTTCTTTTACATTTTCCATAAGGACTTTGCAGGGATAACAAAATAACATAAGACAAAAAAAAACACTATGCTCAAAAGTTTACTCACAAACATTTGTCATCTGTACAGCTGTTTCTTGAAGGTCTCTACTATCACCAGTGAGGAAGCTATCTGTTATATCTACAAATGGCAGCTAGCTTTGTCATTTTTTAAATTTAATTTAATTTAAATATTTATTTATTTATTTATTGGAAAGAATGTATCCTATTTCACCACCAAATAAAGGCACCAGCTTTTGCAAACTCAATTCTTAATACTCATTTTAAAAATGGCATGTATTGCTGGTGATGCCACTTGTTGGTTTGGTATACTCTTTAGAGACTGTTAAAATGTTTTCATGTGGACATGGTCGCAGAGTACATTTTTATTTCAAATATGTTTTATTTATTTCCTTCAGAGATGCATTTACACTGCTCACAGTATTTTATCATCCATTTGAGGATGATGAACTCTTGAAGAGCAGGTTTTACAGAATGTTTACTGTGTTAATATAAATCTAAGTAGTAAGGGAAATATAACCCCACAAACATATTGAAATCAAATCTGTGGGAGTTATATTAACACACACATTTTTGATTGCATATTTTTTTTTGCTTGTTTTTCGTTTGCTTTTGATTTTTGTTTGAGTTTTATTTGTGCAGGATAAGGTTAAGCCAGCATTTCAGGGTCTTTTGTAGCCAATAAAAGACTGAATAAAAACAAATATAACATACTCCCCAATAAATAGGTATTGGTTCACATGTACTACAAAAAAAAATAAAAAAAAACAAGAGCTTCTTTTTTCAGAAGTGAAATATGTTAACATTATTTCATGCAGTTGAATATTTCATCCCTGTATTTATCGCCTGCATAATTCCTATCTGAAAGAGAACTGCAGCAATTAGAATCATTGTGCTGCAAAGTGTCTGTAGGCATTTGGTAAGACTCTCTAGAGAACTAGAGGTTATTGTGGCAGTCCTACACTCATTTGCGAGGGCAGCGTGAACTGTTTGTTCAAATCAAAGCAATTTAACATTGTCCTCATGGTCCTGTTGTTCCCTGCACTAAAGAAAAAACAAATCACAATTCCTCCTCAGAGTGATTTACAGCACCTGGAGAGCAGATTAAGAGGCTGAAGATAGCATCGCACACCCTCACCCAAAGAAAGACACCTGTCCCAACTACAATTCCACCACTTCAAGAGCTCACATTAACACTTCCATTAAAATCTGTCAGTCCTCTTCTCTCTGGGCTCTAAAGAGAAATCACAGCTATTGAAATGCTAAGCGACTTTCTCTCCCCTGTGGATATTAGGGAAAAATTGCTCTCCATCATTTGACATGAACGTAAAGGAGGGGGAAGAAGATGCAAAATAAGCCAATGGTGCTGTGAACATCTCTCGTCTCTACTATTTCTCTTCACATTTCATTACCTTTTCTGTGCCGCAGACCATCTGACTGCAGCAAAGGACGTCAGTCATCATTAGATGGCTGCCTTATAGTGCTCTAAATTCCTAATGCCACATATGTAAGTGTCTGGCAGATTTCATCATGCTCGGGAGGTCTCTGAGGACTCATTTGAATGCATCCCCTCTCTAGCTCTTAAATAATATACCTGTAATAACTCTAAATGGATCAATGGGAACATTTTAAAGTATGAGGGCTAACTTTGCCTGTGGGCATCAAGTTCTCGTTGTGTGTCATCTCATAATTTTTGTAATGGGGTCATTGAAAATCAGCTTCATTATCAGATATATCTTTTTATTAAACATTTATTGTTATTTCTTGACAGGTTACTGACGGTGGCACCATAAAGCAGAGGATTTTTACATACGATGCTATGTTTAATACCAATTACTCTCATATGGAGGATTACAGAAGACGGGAAGATCTGGTGTATCAGTCCACAGTTAGGTGAGCACATTTTTTTTATTATTTGATTTAGGGGATGTGTTTGTCGATTTGAATTAAACGAATGTATTATTAATACAAATTATAATCGAAACTGCCAAACCCATAACATATGAAAAAATGACAAGTTTAAAAACTAATCAACATGAGATTCTATATCCTTTAACTGCCATTACCCCATTTATTTGGATCATTGCAACTATCAATTTCTAAAGTAGGTGCAATAGGTCCTTGTCATTCAGTTCAAACCTAAACAACAGATGTTGTTTTTTTTTTACATTTTCTAATCCTTTACCATGAATCAAAGCATATTTGTAAACTCATGTTTCTTTTTAGTTAAAGTTGAATTTACTTCACCACTGGTGGAGTAGGCATCTACCGACTCATTTGAATAATAACTGACTACAAACCCATCATGTCAATAATAACTGCATTATAACATCTTTAAAAAGAGCTAACAACTGTTATTTTACTATAACATTAAAGTTTACTTTTAAATTTTTCTAAACTGAAACTTAAAACTCTTGCCAATGTGAAAATTTACAGAATATTTTTCAGCTTATAAAATGCTTTTTTTAGGTTTCTGATTGACCAACTCATCGACTATTTTTTTTATTGTGATTTTCTTGACAGCACTTTTATAGGCCTTATATATACTATGCATGTATAATAGGGGTGTAACGGTTTACGGGGATGTATTGAACCGTTTCGGTGCAGCCTTTTCGGTTTCGGTACACTTGCGTACCGTTTCGGTAGATTTTTTTAATTAAATAATATAAATGTATTATTAACGCGATATT
>SRMA01025068.1:0-84147 GCA_007224835.1 Danionella cerebrum | reverse complement strand
TGTTAGGTCACTGACCCCTCCATAGCAACCAGACTGGTTACCATAGCAACCAATTTTGCATGTACCTTTCTCAGCTTATGAGAATCATAGAGACATGAGGGTTGGATTATGTTATTGTTGCGGAATTGACAACATTTAAAAAAAAGGTATTAACGGCACCAACGCAAGCCAACATCGAAGTTTGCGTGCAAACTTTAAAATCTAGTTCTTCTTCTTCTTCTTCTTCTTCTCTTTTCTTCTGACAAAAATTCTCAACACTACTCCTCCTAGCCCGTTCGAGCTACAGCCATGAAACTTTCAACACACCTCAAAGCTGTTATGTAGTTTGTTGCTATATCTCTTCGGACCGATTTGATCAGCGGTTTCCGTAAAATTCGCGAATTTCGGCCCAAAAATCGCCCAAGTCATTCCCTATGGGAGCCCTAGAGTGGTGATGTCATCGCTCACTCTAACTTTGAGCAAGCTCAGTCTTGTTGATACTTGCAATGTTTTCTCAACTAAAAATTAACCTTTACACACACATTTTATATCTAAATGGTAGAGATTTTTGTCCTCTTTCAGTTGGTGCTGTTTTCATTTTAAAAAAAACACACGGTTTTTACTCCAGGTGGCCTAAACCACAAGGAGTGCACTTAATTGCTCCATTCACCTCCATTCAAAAATTCTGGTGGATTCTGTTTAAAATCTCGGTCGCAGGCTATTTTTAACTCGCCATAAATCATTCACACTTTATCACAGCTTCACAAAATTTACACCATTCTCTTCCTTAAAATCTTGGGATTCTAACAGTAAAAGAAATATTTCAATACCTCTGTTCATTCTTTAGTAATGTTTATTTGTTTGAGGGTATGGATTTCTCTAAAATGAGCAGTTGCACAGAATCAAATGAAGGCTATTTGTAGCTCGCCATAATTTTTTTTATTTCTAATCACACCTTCACAAAAATTACAGCATTCTCTTCGTTAGGGTCTTCTGCTTCTTACAAAGAAAGAATCATTTCGATATGTCTTACGGTTCTTCCATAATCTTTATTTGTTTGAGGCATGGAAATCGGATTTTCTCCAGCAGATTTGCCATCGTTTGAAAATCTGACAGTTGAATTTCCAGCTGACTCGTTTGAAAATCTGGCAGTTGATAACTCCAGGTGCAAGCTGATTTCAAATAAGTAGGTCAAAGGTGTCTCATTGACTTTCAATGGCCCATTGAAATGAATGGAGCATGAACCCATAGATCCTAATGTAAAAGAGCTTCTGTAATTGATTGACACTGGAAAGTCATACAAGCATTAAGGAAGCAAATTACTTATCCAGCCCATCATTGCTTGTGAATTAGCATAAATTAATTAAGCCACACCCACTTTTTGACATAACTTTCAATGTCAAATATCTTCTAAACGGAACACAGTAGAGACATGGGGGTTGCTTTATATTATTCTAAATGAAAAGTAGATTACAACATGATGTCACTACTCCTCCATAGCAACCAAATTGTTTACCATAGCAACTATATAGCCACATCTCTATCTTAGCTTAGGAAAATGCTAGAGACTTGGGGGCTGGTAAGCTTCACCCATACTGACAACTGAAACATATTATGTTAATGACACCTCCATAGCAACCAGACTGGTTACCATAGCAACCAATATGGCATGTCTCTATCTCAGCTTAGGAAAATCATAGAGAGATGGGGGTTGCTGTATTTTACCCGTATAGATATGGGGAGCAATATATTAGGTCAGCGACCCCTCCATAGCAACCAAACTGGTTACCATAGCAACCAATATGGCGCAGCTCTATCTCAGCTTTGGAAAGTCATAGAGACATGGGGGTTGATGTATTGACATGGGGAACAATGTGTTAGGTCACTGACCCCTCCATAGCAACCAGACTGGTTACCATAGCAACCAATTTTGCATGTACCTATCTCAGCTCAGGAAAATCATAGAGACATGGGGGTTGCTGTAATTTACTCGTATTCATATAGGGAACAATATATTAGGTCAGCGACCCCTCCATAGCAACCACACTGTTACCATAGCAACCAATATGGCGTATCTCTATCTCAGCTTACGAAAGTCATAGAGACATGGGGGTTGGTGTATTTTACTCGTGTTGACATGGGGAACAATATGTTAGGTCACTGACCCCTCCATAGCAACCAGACTGGTTACCATAGCAACCAATTTTGCATGTACCTATCTCAGCTTATGAGAATCATAGAGACATGGGGTTGGATTATGTTATTGTTGCGGAATTGACAACATTTAAAAAAATAGGTATTAACGGTACCAACGCAAGCCAACATCGAAGTTTGCGTGCAAACTTTAAAATCTAGTTTCAATTAATCTTAATATCCTGCCTCTCGAGTCTTCAAAATTAGAAGGATAATGTATTTTCAATAAAGAACTTTTGGATCTATGCTAAATAGAAATTTGTGCTAACTCTGATTCAGTGGTATTTTGGCCATTCTTATTGATGTATGTATACCATTTGGTGCTTTGGAACAAATAAAGAATTTGCCACACATGTTCCTTCATTCTGCAATGGACTGACAATATGTCAAGGGTGTGCCCATTATGTCTCCCAATTTGAGCTGAAGATAGGCACTGGTGACCCTTGTGGATTAACTGGGTAAAGAAGATGGATAGGATCGACAGAGAATGAATGTTCTCTGATTTTGATTAAGAGAGTTGAACACAATTGTGGCTAATTGTTTTCCTTTAGTGTCAATGATTGCAATTCTGTTTTAAAGAACATAAAAAAAACATTTACACTGGATGTTTGTGTAGTTTATCTCCATCAGAGACACTTGAAACTCATCTCCACTTAAAAGGAAGCTCCAGCCATTTTCTCTTCTTAGAGCAGTGAAAAAAATGTTCACACCTTTCTCAGTTCCTCACTGTTTAGCTCCTCTACAGGACATCCCTGAAGTCCCTCCTACTGGAAATCTCCACCCATTTTCAATGTTTCTTTTTTATTTATTTTAATGAGTATTGATTGGTGTGGATTGAACAAGGTTTATTCCTTTAAATGAATAGATAGATGGGAGATACAAAAAGGCAGTAGTCCCAGTAGAGTTAAGCAATGAAGATTGTCGGAATGGAAGACACATAAGGAAAATCTAAATAGTTAGTAACAGTGGAGTAGAGCAAAGGTTTTCTTGAGACAGCGCAGGGTGTGTTCAGATGAGGAAATACCAATGTTAGGATATCCAGGTTGAATGAACAATGCAGAGGTGTGAACCATAGATCTGACAAGTAAGAAGTGACTGGGAGCAAACTTTTTAATGGAGCTGATAATTAGGTGGTGATTGATCCCAAGTTTCATTGCCGGGAGTGGCTGTTGTTGGGGTGAGTGATTGGTGACTAGCTGTGTCTCGTGCAAATATACTGAAGCCCTGACAGTATGATGATGGCTCATGAGCTACTTTGAATTTTTAAACACCATAAATCCAGATTTTATGCATTCTAACATCATACACCCATATCACCAATAAGAACAGGTCTCAGATGAGATATTCATGCACATTTCAGTAATTACAGAATGTTATATTCCTGGCAGCAAGTGAGGGCTCTGTCCCCCTTAGTGCACACATACATTTGCACATACAGCAGTGTGGCAGGGCCTGGCAAGGCAAATCCCTTCTTGCCTCTGTGTGATTTAGTGCTAATCGGCTTTTTATTACTCTCTGATTAACAATCCATCTACATTTTTAGAGCACAGTCAGAGTGAGGTAGACAATACAGAGGTAGAGGGAATGTGAAAAAGAGTGAGTTTCAGTCCCGTTGAGTCTATTTTGAAGAACTGAGGACCAGAGCAAGACTGTATTGTGCAATTTCACTGGCATTTTAGTAATATGAAGAGAAAGTATGAAACTTGGGAGAAAGAAAGAGCAAATAAAATATAAAAAGCAAGAAAGATTGGTGGTGAACTAAGAGGGAGAGGGAAACAGGAATTGAGAAATGTGCTGGCCAGGATTCAGAGACCCGGGCAGTAAAGCTCATCCAGGGAGAGGACACTTGCAGGGTGGAACGTGAGACCAATGCCAATTTACCAAGCTGGAGCCAAAGCTCTCATCCAATCAGCATGCTCCATGCATGTCAAATAGCCCTTAAAGAAGAAAAAAAAAATCCAAACAACTGCAAAATAATTCTGCCGGGAGTATTATTTGATAAAATAACTATAATTGAAGAGTAATTATATTCCTCTGCTGGTTACATTGTTGATTATCTGTTAAAGTATTTAATCACTGAACATCTAATTTTCGAACCTCGTCTTCAAATTCTTATTCAGTGATCTTCATAGTAATCTTTGGTTACCAGCTTAAATGCTTATAGATGAGTCTCCTCTAAATGTAGTTAAAATGAACTTGCCAGAATTGTTTGTTTCTTGTGAATGATTCACTGATTCAAATTATCCTGTCTAATTGAGACAGTTTTATAGTTCAAATGATTTTGGGCTCTGCGTCTCTTGTTTATGATTATTTGATTCAGTTATCTGCTCAGAAAACCTAAAGCTAAATTTTCCAAAATGATTAGAGACCCGGTGAAATTGCTTTTTTTCCCTTAAATATTTCCCAAGTGACATTTAACAGAGCAAGGGAATGCTTTGAATTTGTTTCTATTTATTTATTGTTAATATCATTATCACCCTTAAAATATTACTTTGATTGGTTCAAAAACAAACCACTATTGTCCACTGATTTGATCATTTAACCCAATGCAACGGAAAATGGTTTGTTTTTGATTTGCAGGAGCATTTTCACTATAACACATAGATAAAAAAAAACATTCTTTGAAAAGATTTACTGTACATTCTCCTGTCATTTGATTCCATATTTAGTATATAATTTGTATTTTATTCTGATACACGTATTTGTTTTGCGTACTTCATCCATGGCTTCAAAAATGCCATCTGATCTGGTTTTAAAATTACAGCCATCTGTGAAGAGAAATAACATGGTGGATTTATTTACAGCCGCTGTTTTGTTGCATCGCCATATTGGTGAATGCACTACAATTAACTCTGCTGTGTTTCTGCTCATCAGGCGTAAGTGAGTGATCTGAGGTGCAGGGGAAAGAAAGCCACGGCGGGAAGGGAGGACATGAGCATGAAATGAATGCTTATGAATTCACCCGCTGCCCTCATTCAATATAAATGTGCTTGGTTTCAGTCGTTCTAGCTGGTTTTTGCTTCTTTGAAAGGGGCTGAGCAGCAGGGCATTGTCAAACCCTGCACGCTCTTGAGATGCAAAAGAGAGGGACTGAGATTGCTTTATGTTATTTTTATTTCAATATTTTATTTTAAATGATTATATGCTTTATCAGAATTTCTGAGGATCACCTGAATACATGTGTGCCAATGAAACAAAAGAACCAACCCCTTCATATATATCTGCTTTTAAAGCCAAATTTTTATAGGGGAAAATTAGAGAATAATTAAAGTACTGCATTTTGAATAAACATTAGGTGTCTATAAAAAAAAACAGTTTTTTTTTGTTGTTGGATAATTAGTTTTAATTAGTATTTTATCTATAGGACCAGATAAATGAGAAAATAATAGTTCCCTATGGAGTGCTATTGTAGTTTTTATAATGAAAGATGACATTTGAAATCTATTTTATAGTTTGTAGCATAAGACATTTATGCCATGCTGTCCAGTTTATCATTTACCCCACTATTAGTTTTATTGTGGATCCTGAGAGACAAAAATGCAAGAAAACTAGAGGAGCAGAATGAAATAGGTAAAATCAACTGGACCACAGGGCCAAGTTTCTGGATCTCCCCATCAGCCACTGTCAGCATTCTGCCCCTCTCTGTGGGACTCCAGGGACGGCAGAAATGGATTGGAGGATGTAGTTGAGGCATTATAAAGATGTGTTGAGCAAGCAGACAGACAGCTATTTTGTTAAGACAGTAGATGCTCTATTCTTGCATCTGGCACATTAAAATACCCAGCCTCTCTGCAGCTTCAATCTCTAGTCTTTGTTATTTTCAATTCTGATTGGCTACTTGCCACTGAAACCCAGACCTGAACTTGCATTGTCCGTGACGTGAATATCAAATGAATATTTGTTTGAGTAGCCTGCTCTATAAAAACAGTTCTTTTGGATAGTTTATCATCTTCTGTGGAGGTGCATTTTCAATCTTTGGAATTGGATTCGCAGAAAATGATTTTCACTTTCGAGATGATAAAAGGGAAAAAATAGATTGAAGTTTACATTGAAGGATGAGCTGAACCATCAAAGGCACAGCGGCTTGAGTACCATGGACCTGACTTGAGACTCGAAACTAAGCCTTGGCAACGTGGACAGTCTTGTAAATAATATGCTTGTAAACATGACATTACAGTAACATGCTAATTCACAAAACAACATGTTGAAACTTATCTAGAAATAAAATGCATAAAGCTAGGAAGAATATGTTAAAATGTGGCTGAAAGAAATTGAATAATGTAAACAATGTGATTGTTTATTTAAGCAAGTGAAAATAAAGAAAAATCCCAATGTGTTTGGTTGAAGTAGGTTGAAATCCAGTCATCAACTGAAACAGAAACAGCTTTGTATGAGGCTTAAAACTGGGGAAGACAGTTATGGCAAGAATGCACACAGCAGCAAGACACAAATTAGTTGTACTGCATCTCTGTTTCGCATAGGCAAAGCAAACTGCATAGTGTTTCAAAACTAATTAAACTTTTAAATATTTGTCTTCAGAACGAATCTGGTTCATTAAAGGGCTGGGGAGTGATGCAATAATGACTGTCTTTAGGCAACAGTGAAGCAGGGTTGATTATTGATTTTTTTTTTTTTTGTCACAATAAACATTCATTATTTATGTTTTATTTACACCTTCCTAAAACATATATATTTTTTTACATTTACTGAAAACATATGTTTAACAAAAATAAAAACTGTTCAGACAAAATAACAATTTTATAATCCCCCTCAAAAAAGCAACAATGTAAAAAGGTCAAAACAATGTAAAGAAATTGTATTAAACAGGTGAAACTCTATTAACCCTTATACTTTGTTCCGAGTACTTTTTGTTCTGTTTTGTTTCTGCCATAACTTTAAAAAACACATGCCATATCTCAGGTCTTGTAAATTCTTTCCACTACTAGATGGCATCAACTTGAGGTCTGTAAAATGAAACTGAAAGACGATTGCAGATTTTCTAAAATTTTTATTTGAATTACCTTGCAAATTATGTTTCATAACTCTTGTAATGTTCATTTAAAACCAAAAATATAAAAAAAATAATAACCTTTTTGAAACCTACACATTATATATATATATTTATTAATCACAGTTAAATAAAAGCCGGGTCGCGTCCTTCCTACTTAATTCAAAACAGCCAGTGTGATTTGCACAAGTATCAAACTTTTAAGGGTTGATTGCACATGTCTTCTTTTTCCACAGACTTCCTGAAGTCCGGATTGCAGATAATGGACCTTATGAATGCCATGTAGGAATCTATGACAGAGCGACAAGGGAGAAGGTTGTCCTGGCATCAGGAAATGTCTTGCTTACAGTCATGTGTGAGTAAATAAACTGATATCTCCTGTCACATGGAACAGTGTTTGGTAGTTATAAGTCATCTTTTGAGAGATACACAAGTATATATCCATATGTTTAGGATTAAGTGGACCGTAACTTGCTCAGATGGTCACTTGGCATTAAGAGTTTGGCATAAATATTCACTGGAGGGAAGTGTTCAAACATCCACAAGCTGCCCTACAGTACTTCACTGTCCTTTAACTCGCCGCCTGAGGTTTGGAAAGGCTTTATCCTGCATGTTTGTTATTTGGAACTCTGCCGGGTTTCTTTTTTAGAGCTTAGGAAGTTTGGCAACAGTGTGGTGATCATTAGGGCTGACTGTCTCCATGTGATAAGAACCTCTGAATGTGAGGTAGAGGAGAGAGTGCGCCTGTGTGTTTGTGTGAATAATTCCAAACTGTTCACTTTGAACTTCTTCACTTGCTGCTTGTGTTCTGTCTCTTGTGTAAAAAAAAAACTCCACAGTGATGAAAACACAAAGATTTCAAAGAGAGCTGATTTGCTTTAAATTGCTGTGTGCTTGCTCTCATTTATCTGTTTAAATAGTATTTTATGAGACCATTCCAAACTTTTGCAAAAAAGTCCAGTAAATTGTAATACACATTTATTTTCAGCAATAAAAGACAAACTGAATTTAATAACATATATTATATAAATGCAGCGTATAATAATATTCTATTAATACTGTAATAACATGTTCAGGGTACATTTTTCAAAACTCAAGATGTTTTAATTTTTTTTTATGTCATTGAAGCCAGCTCCTTGAAAAAAAAAGCCTTTTTTAACCCCACTCTTTATCTACTCTTTTAGACCTCTTTATCAACAAAATAGCTAGCACACCTAACCTAGACCTCAATGCCATTATGATTGTGATGAGATGCTTTGGGTGTTGTTGTGCTGACAAACATCAAATACTATTTTCAATCTTTATGTTACCAACATTTACAGTAAATGCTGGAACTGTGATGCTAAAAGTCTTCGCGCTCTGAAGTCTGAAACATGCGTTGCGTATTCAGGCAAAAATATTCAGAACATTTTTAGATCCACAAGCCTTCTACACTGGATATTTTAACTCTTTATCAAAAAGAAAATACTTATCAATAAAAAATACAGAAAAAAAATATTGTTTATTTCGGGGAGTTTTGGAAATGCACATCAAAAAGTCTACAAATGTCTGTGAATCTATTGCTCATGAGCAGAGACTGGCTGTTTGTGTGAAGAATGTTGTTTGCCTATGTGTCCAAACCCGTATAAGCTCAATTTAATTTTCGATCTTACAATTGTTTCGGATGAATATTTCGGACTTCAGTATACAAAGACCTTAATTCTGAAAATTGGTGCCCTGCCAACAAAATAGAACATCACAGGCATTTCTGTGTAATGCTAAATGCAATTTTAAAATTCCTAAAATATTCTACAACACTATGATATTCAATCAAAAATATGTTATTGGTGCAATTTATAAATCACAGTAACAGCCATCAACCAAAAGTGTAGGACACTAAGTAGACCCACAGCTCTCATTACAAACTTTGGGTTTCAAAAACTAAGACAGCATTTTTGTTCTTTTGTATTACTTGTATAATATAAAATATCACAGTTTTTATTGCATTTTAAACACAGCATATATGCAACAAAGTAACGTGTCGGAAAACATTTACTTAAAAATGTAAAGAAATGGGCGGCACGGTGGTGCAGTGGATAGTAATTAATTAATGAATGTAAAGAAATTTCCTTTAGGCGTAAAATCCCGATAGAATGCATTCATTTGTAAAGGCATTTTAGCGGCTAGTTTCTGATGTGCATCTTTTTTATTTCAGGATAGAATGAATCACATGATATTATGGTCTTTTTTTATTTTATTTTATATGTATATTTATTTTTTTGGTAAGAATACCTACACCAGTATGAGTGTTAGTCAGGAACCTCGCCTATTGTAGACAATTGTTGAAGTGAACAAGCACACGCTGCCTGGGGTCATAAAAAAAGACTGACATAAATAAATATTCCTGTCAATTCAGAATGACACTTTTGGGCAGAAGACCACAACCTTCCATGAAGGCTTCACACAGCCCTGTCACTGGTACCATTGATGTTAACAGGCAGCTTCTTATCACCGCAAGATGGTTTGAAGAATCTAACTTGTAATTACTCAGGAATAGAAGGATAGTGTGTGACACGGGTATATCCCTACACCTCAACGGGAGAAGAATCGCCTCTAGCACTGTAGCTAATTGCCATCTAAGCTGAAAGAGAATT
This sequence comes from Danionella cerebrum, assembly GCA_007224835.1. Classification (NCBI taxonomy): domain Eukaryota; kingdom Metazoa; phylum Chordata; class Actinopteri; order Cypriniformes; family Danionidae; genus Danionella; species Danionella cerebrum. The sequence continues at coordinate 74,334 of SRMA01025068.1, read as the reverse complement.
ATTCATAACTGATTAATGTGGCAGGTTCATTGGGTAGTTGGAAAAAAGCATGAAAATGGCAGAGAAGTTCACTAATGAAAAGACTTGCGTAGAATGTTTTCGTTATCTTATGGGCATCATTATCAAGATGTTTTCTAGTTTTTGGTCTTAATCGGTTAAGTTTAAGTTTTTGGTGGAATTAGTGTTGCATAATTTTAATCAATGAAATTGACAATCTGACAAATACAGAAACATACATCATGTAAAAGAAAGAGAAGGGAATTAAGGGTAGACTTAGTGACTGCTTTACTCAACTTCATTCTTTAACTAGCTTCAACTTCGCTTTGTTACTGTTTTCCAACCTGTCATGCACACTTAAAAACTTGCTTTGAGATTAATCTAAAAATGTAATATAATAGAATAAAAGAGAATAAAAGACCTGCCATTTTAAAACCTGTGCAAACCAGCACAAATCTAGCAACATTGTGAGAGCTTTGCTGTATGTCACACCACTATGTCGGCCATGCTTCTCTGGACCAGTCTGAACACTGAGATTACTTAAGAATCGCTTTTGCCCTATTTGGTGTGCACAGATCATTGACAGAGGTACCAAACTGATCTTCCAGAACAAAGTGAAGTAGATCTGTCACTTTCCAGGTTTTTGGCAGGAAAGTTTTATTTTTTAAAGTAAAATAATTTATTTTTTAGTATGTTTTGAGCTGGGCTTTTTGAATGAGATCAAACAGTTCATCCACTCATGAACGTTGCATCATTTTCATGTAACCTGTACATTTTTTAAACCAATGTATGTCGTTTTATTAATGCTGTCCGCAGAGTGTGGACTGTGTAAACTGGGTTTATATGGGTTTTGGAGGTGGGTTTTGTTATTGTGCATGGTGTCACTAGCTGCATTTCCAACCACCTTTTCTAGATGGAAATTCTAATTTTTGGATAAACTTTTTAATTAATGCCTAAAAATGAACCAATTTACTGATCATTTTACATTTGTAATGTTGTTTTGGTCATTTTAAAATTCCTTATCCAAAGTCTGTCATTAAAGTTATTTGGATTTATGCCCTCCCAGAACCGGCTCTGTTCCAAACGAGTACCGCCTCCAAAAGCAAGATGACATGACTGCGAATATTGGTTTCGCCAACATGTCCTAAGATGACAGTAAATTATTATATATGAAAAAAGCCCTTCTATGTTTACATAGACAAGGCTTCTTATTGGCCGATCAGAAGGAGCGCAATAGATTGCAACCTGCTGGCATAGTCTTTAGAGCTTTTTATGTGGATTTTTTTTTTGTGTGTAGACACAATTTTCTTGTACACATGTTAGGAAAAATAAAACAGTGTTTGTGTGGTGAGATTAGCTCGGTCTACGTTACACTCTTTGCGTCTTTCTTTATTCAGGTGAAATTGATGGTACAAATTGTGGCTATGCATCAGATCTACAAAAAAGGCTTTATAACACATTTATTTTGTAAATTATGGAAATAGCCATGTGATTCCTGATTTCTGTTTGGGTACCATTTGACTGCTGCTAAACAAGGCTCACAGTGGCAAGGTGTATACAACCATCTACATAGCAGCAGCTTAATCAGATGATATCGTAATCCAAAACCTTTCTTGTGACCTTTCTGTGATGTACAAGGGAAATTAGTATTTTCCCTTTCAGTGAGAGTTGGAAATGGGCTCTGTTCTCTCCCTGCTGATGTTTGTCCTGCCATTGGCGGCTACAGAGCCATTGATTTCCTTATCATCCACAAACAGAGCTGTCCTCGTCTCATTATGGTGATGATGTTTGTTCTCACTCATTTCACAAAAAGTCTGGTGCACATATCTCCAGCAGCATTCACCAACACATCTCTGGCTACTTGCTACTAATTCACTTGCAATTGATGCATGTGGTTTCTCGAGGCTAAATCTTATGCTGAACTGCAGCACTTAAAGTAGCATTAAACACTACAGGAGACGACCTCAGACAAACCTGTGAAGTAAGTCAGCTGAGCAAGTAATTAGTTCAATCGGTAAAATAGTCCCTTTGGCTTTAAAGAGTACAGTTGAAAAGGCTAAGCTGAATTAAGCATAATTAATTTCTTTGTTCACGACCACCTTTTAATTGTCATGAAGCAAATTTAATAAACCTTAGTAACTCAAGAAAGTGAGTAAATGAACCATTAAGCGTTCTCTACATATGGGAAATATTGTAAACTGAGTCTAAATGTATAATTTTATTTAAAATACCAATGTATAATTATTTGTATAATTAAAAAAATCCCAATGTATAATTATTATTGAAAATCCCAAATTCCAAAATGTTTTCCAACTGAAAAGTGTGAACAGTTACAAGACTCAGGATTCTTAGCTGGGGCTCCTTTAACTCCCAATGGAACAGAAATCTTCAGATCACCAGTCAATCTCCTTATCCTCTGGGCCGCAGTTGCCACATTGCAGAGAGGCATTGAGTGGATAAGTCTGCTCAGGTGTTTTTAAAGTCCAGGTTGATAGTGACCTTCAGCTCCTGTGCATTGTAGGGTCTGGCATGTCGTATCTTCCTTTTTACAACACCCTGTAGATTTTCTACAGAGTTTGATGGCCCATTAAGAAATGCCCAAGAACTCCCTTGTAGACGTCTACATTAACCTTGGACCTCAAAAAACACAGTGGACCAACACTAGCAGATGACATGTGACCCCAAACTATCAATGTCTTTGGAATCTTTATGCAGGACCTCAATCAATTATAGATTCTTTCTCTAATCCCTTCAGACTCTAGGATGTTGATTTTCAAAGAAAATGCATAATTTGCTGTCATCAGAACATCATTTTAGACCATTTAGTGAGACAATGTCTCTGATGCCATCTCGAGATAGAGGCTTGGCGTGACTATTTTAATTATATGATGTTGAGAAGTGATCAAATAATTTAGTTTGTTGTATTTTAGATTGGTTGCAGGAGCACAAAATAATCCACCACTCCTGTTATGATACTATGTGCAATCTAAGGTTTCTTCGACGCAACTATCTTGGTATGTCTGCTCTGTAACCTGATATGCATAATTCCTTTAGTGATCTGGGCATTAAAACAGCATGAACACGCCACATAAACAAACAACACTATCAGTGTGTGTTCAGCTAAGTCTTAATGAATTCCCTCTAGGGTACAAAGGCAATCAGAGCTCAAGAATCCTCCATTGCGTTTGAAAACCCTGTTTTAAATAATAGAAAGATATCTACCCATCAGACCCAAGCTAAACTACTTCCGATGGAAAAAAATAATTTCATGGTACATTTCTGAAAATAAATAAAGAAATAATAATATTAAATTCCAATTATCTGGAATCCACTTGCATTTTGTAATAATTCCCTAGCAGTGTACTTACATTATTCAAAAAGTTTCCATTTTTTTTGTAAAAAAAAAAAAAAAAAAAAAACTGCTTTCTGTTTTACATTAATTAATTCACAAGTTTACCATTATGGTTATGTGAGCTGTGATTGATGTAATGACATACCATCTAAAGATCCAGATGCAGATCCTAAAGATTACACTGATGACCCAAGCGTAAACAAGCGTAAATGTACCATCGTGGCAAAACATTATGCATTTCATCAACCACTTAAAATAGTCTAATCCATAAGCAAACCACCAACCTAACTTCTGGCAAAGAGGCAATAGCACTTGTAACTGAGCCACATTGGTACCACTTTGCTACACTTTCATGCCCAAATCTCTGTATCTACCTCAGTTTTAATCAAAACTACTGTTTTATATTACACTTTAATTGGTAAGATTAAGACTTCCACATTGACTTCCATTATAACGACATGTTTTGACTGCAAAGCCATGACACCAAATAATCATGCATTATTGATTGTTGGTGGTCATTCCTGTTGGGAAGAGGTAAATTTACAATTTTTACTACTGATCAACATGTAGAACCGTTAACCCTTGAGATATTCCTATGCAGAAAATGCTTAGTTTCTGACTGGTATATGACTGCAATAAAAGGTAATACACATCCAGACCTCAAACATTTTTCTTATTGGAAATGCCTCTTTTCAGTGAAATCATGTAAGATCCTGACAGTAAAAGGGTAAAAAATGAGATTTGTGCAAATATTGATCTGATGTAATTTTACAGCAGTTCCATTTAGTGGCTGTAACACAGTGAAAGAGTTTTTGAACATTTCAAAGCATTTTTCCAAAATAAGGGTTTTCACAAAAAATCATTAAAGCATCTTGTGACTCAAAATCACACGGAAGTGGGTGAAAACATCCCCAAAACATACTTTTTTTTTAGCTTCTTGGCTAAATGGCTTCAGGTTCCTGTGAATAAATTCACATTTCTAAAACATTCTCAAAAACATATTGATTGTATCTCTCGCTATTTCATTTACACATTGAATTCACTTGAATTTAGCAAAGGCTTCAGACCCCTCTGTCATTTCTGTCAAATTTATGTTCATATCACGCAAGCACGTGTTCAACCTTTGCAAAGTGTGGAGAGGTAATTGGGAGGACATCCTTCACAAGACTAGCTAGCTGTATATTTATATACATGCCCAAAAGAGAGAAAACGAGTGAGCTGGAGGCAAAGAGAATGACGAGCAGTGGGGTGCTTGGGGAGCAATTACTCCTTCATCCCATAAACTGGTGTTCACTTCAATTACGCTGCCCAACTTTAATCAAGCAGTGTGTATATATAGCCGTGCAGCTTTTATAAATGGAGAAATTAATGACACCTTGTTGCAACACAAACATGAAGGAGTTTGGGGAGTGTGTTTGAAGCAAGAACAGCTGGGAAGGAGGTGGGGAGTGTGGATGAATGGCTGTTGAGCTTTTTTCAGAGCTAATGTGTCTAGAGCAAAAGATTCAGAGCTTGTCCTGAGACCACGGAAGCATGTTGGGGGCAAAAGGCCAGGATTTTGCACTTGAGGACAATGTATTCATCATATCAATCTCCAAGCAGGGCTAATGGATGCAAGGTTACAGTGGGGCTCGAGTCTTCTATCTTCATCTGTCCTCCAAGCAAAACTCATTATTCTAAATCCAGACACTCTCTGGTGCTTTGAAAGGTTGTTGAATCATTTTAACTAGCTGGATTTGCCAGTTAGCCTGTAGCTGGAATTGTATTTTGTTTTTATGATGCAAAGCTTGACCAGCATGATAGAATTCATAATAACGGTAATTTTAGACATGGTGTGTGACCCTTGCTCTAAGCAAGTGCTTCACTGAAAAGCTAGAAACATGCTAGAAATTAATTTAATATATTTATGATGCACTTTCTACAATACAGAAGAGTTTCACAGATTTCTAGGCCAAATTTAAATGTTTTTTTTTTTCAAATGTGATGTCTTCAGTGATTCAGGGCTTTGTGTCCTGTCAGATATAAGCCTCAGGAATTGTGAGGCTTTGTGAGCTTTAATAATTCCTGGTGGTGCTACACTGTGACCCGTCACCTCACCGAGTCTATGCTGATCATTTGCTTTCTGTTTTGCGGAGAGAATTTAGAGCTTCGAACATTAACTTTGACCCTGATGTCACATCTCCTGGGCAGTCTCCTTTATGAACAGATACTCAATATCCTTTTCCTCACATACTGTACATGCACTGGATGATGCGTATGAATTCTAACCTGGGGCGTTGAGTTCATGCAAATGTTTCAAATTTGGTGAAACCTGACCACAACCCTTTTGTCCAATTCATCAAAGCAAAGAATGCTTTAAAATATGTTGGAAATATGTTGTGTTTATTTTCATTAATGAATAAAATACTGTCAAAGAACAAAAGAGAAATCTAAATCAAATTAATGTGTGGTGTCAAATAGTAGCATTTCAGTTACACAAGTTCTGAAGGAACATCCTGGAAAAATAACCACCAATCTTTTTCACATCCTTCTGTATCGTCATGTAATCCCAGACACACTCAGAGATGTTGAGGTCAGGGCTCTGTGGAGATCACTTCCATCACTTACAGTACTTCTTGTTCTTCTGCATGCTGAAGATAGTCTTTAATGACTTTGTCGGCAAGTTTGGCACTTTTGGTCTACTGCAGAGCATCGTACAACTCCTGATGGTATTGGATGATGGATCTGCCTTTATTTCTTTGGTTGAAAACTCCTCAACATTGACCATTCTTTGTACTTCTTCAAGAAACCTAAAATAAACTAATAAACATAATTTGGGGAAATCTAAATTATACTATAGATGGGTCACTTTATTCCTACTTGATTCAAAAGAGCTGGTGTTATTAGCACAAGCACATGTGCTTACAGAGACTTCTAAGGGTTAATGTGAACTAAATACATATAACTAGGGATGAGTGAATGATTGTGTTTCTTATGCTTCCATTCTGATATAATCCTGACTGAAAACACTAATGATGAATGGTCACATGAATACTAAATCCAATTGATTTGTGTGCTGAAATGCAAACCATTTGTTTCCATTTAATGTAGCAACAAACTGTTCAGCTCCTCAGTGATTTAGTTCTTAGATTCAGTAGAACAGATTCAGTATTTGTTCAGTATTTAACTGACCACAAAACCCAGCTTCAAACAGATGCATATCTTTGCAATATCTAGTTGAGTAATCAAGTAGCCAAATGTGAGCAAAAACAGTAACTCATCATGTCAACATGAATTTACCTTTGACCATCTGAGACCCTCATGGTCACAATGAACTTCGAGGATGTTTAATATCCCTGTTTTACTTGACAGTTTGTGTGAGGAGTTGTCAAACTCTCTTTCTGTTTTAATTAGAATGTGATTCATTATCCCTTAATTACAGCACTTTGGAGAATTGGTTGCTGTATTTCAATGTAAAGGATAATGTAAGCCAAAAGTCAATTGATGTAAAATAATCCCAAAGAGGCTCAAAGACTTTAATTACCTTGAAGGTTTTTTTTATGCATTAACGTGAACTCATCCATTCAGGGTTTGTTAATGATAATGACTCCTGTGGCAACCAATGACACCTGATTTACAAGCAACTTGTGAGTTTCTTTCCATTAATGAATCGTTTCAAAGCTAATTTGAACTAGTTTTCTGGCTCCCTTAATCAACCGCTTAAAATCAAAGACATTTCACTAGATTATCTATTCCAGAACGTCTAATATTTAAACTGTTGTAATGTTTGCTATAAATGCACAAGGTGGTTATTAACAAAAGCTGTGTACATTGCTGTCAAGGGATAATAAAAATAGGATAATTTTACAAATAACTGTAGATGTGCATCCCATCATTACATTAATTGAATGTGACATTTGTTGTATGCCATGCCAAGATTTATCAGCTTCTACTATTTCAAAGCTGTCATTTAATCTTTACAGAATGTCAATATTCCCACCCGACAGCTAATAGGAAACTTTGTGGTTTGGCTGGTTACATACAACATTGATACTATTTAGTGCATTCTACAAAAAGAGATTTCATGAAGCTTGCTAGATTTGTCGTTTAAGGTAAAGTTGCTGAAAATATGTTTTAAAGTTATACAGTTGTGCTCATATATTTACACACCCTACCGAAAGTTTTAAAACGATGAATAACACAAAAACTTAGCGGTTGGGTGAAACTGTTTAATGTCAAACAACTAAATGTTTATGACAATATAAACTTTCGAAATGACCCTAATCACAAGTTGACATACCCCAACTTTTAATATTTTGTCTCCGTTCCTTTAAACATAGTAGTAGTTGTTGAAGAGGTTCTTTATCTTCTCTGTTGGTAAAGCAGCAAATTCTTCTAGGCAACAAGCCTCCAACTCAAGTCTGAGTTCTCCCCAGAGTGGTTCTATGATATCAAGGCTCTACATGTGACATTGTATCTTAGACATCAGAGGCTCAGTGTGTGTGTATGACTTCTCACAAACAGTTGTATAAATGGCTTCAGCCAACCACTATCCATGAGTGGCAAAAATATGTTATGTTATGCATATTTTCTGAAAAATGCCCCCAGAAATCTGAAAATTTACCAGGGCACGTAAACTTGTGTACACAACTGTAGTTAGTCTTATCAGCCTTTGTTTCTCAAAAAGAATTGCTATAGCTCTTCTCCAGATGTTGGAACAAATCAATAATGGACAAGTCCAAGTCAAGGCAGCACAAGCCAGATTCAAGTCCCAAGTCAAGCAAGGGCAAGTACGAGTCAAGTCCCAAGTCAAGCCAGCGCAAGCCGCTTTCAAGTTCCAAGTTAATACAGGCCAAGATTGAGTAGGCAGGTCAAGTCAGAGTTTAGTCCCAAATAATAAATGGTCAATGTTGAGCAAGCCTGAGTCAAGTCCCAAGTGAAGGCAGGGTAAGTCCAAATCAAATCAAAAGCTGCAGAATAAAAAATTTATACTTCAAGTCAATTGCAAAACAAACAAAAACAAAACAATAATAGATAGTGTTCTGTGGTCTGTTTGCCAATTGCATAAATGTAAATGTAGTTTAACCCTAAAATACCAAAAAACCTAAAAAAAAAAAGACTTAATTGTTAATAAAAATAAAATGTCCACTGTTACAATGTTAAGCCAACTGGACTCAAGCAAAACAAATTCAAACATATATGAAGCTGCTGTAAATTGGCATTAGTCAACATTACAGCAATAACAGTATTAACAATAAAAGTATTAACTGTGTTAACTGAGATTTAAAGATTAAAATAGTAAGCATTAAATGTCTTTTGTTTATTTTAATGTGGTGTGTTATTCAACTTATGTGAGTTTCAATGGTCCAGATATGTTTGAGGTGATTTTATAAGTGAAGCATACACAATGAGATGCTTGCGTGTGTTCTGTTCCATGGGTGTTCTTAAAATATGAACGCATCCAGAAAACAAGCCAAGTGTTTACATGTTCAAGTACATGTGACAAACTATAGAAACTGCTGCATTGGAAAAGCATAGCTGTGTAATTAGCAAATACTATGCTTCCACGCAAGCCTTCATAAATGGGCCAGCAGGCCCCTAAGTGCTCACAGATGTTGTATCTACATTCTACTTTCCTGCTGCTGTCCCTGTGTCATTCAATGCTGTGCAATCAAAGTGCTCACTTGACTTCCTCCTTTAAGTACAGAAAAGCCAAAGCAATGGCACATGCATTTGCTCTCCCATGGTGTGTTATTGTTTAGCAGATTACATTAGCAGTGAGTGTGCAGCGCATGTAGAGGATCCGCTCTTATTTTCCCAGTGTGAACCCGGAGCTGTTTATTAGAGTCTAGACCATCGCTCTCCTGTGGAGGATTGCTTGTTGCTCAGCAAACCATTCCCAGCATGGTCCAGGCATGATATTGTGTAACGGACAGTAGTTTTCAAGAATTCATATCTTTTTTTTTGAGGCAGATGAGTAATCTGTGTTTTAGAAAGTGAGATATTTCTATTCACACCAGGAAAAGCAATCTAGTGTGCAATAAAATATTACATGTGACTTTTTTTAACATCAAGAAGCTTTCATTAAAAATTGTCTCACAGCATGAGTTCATAGAAAGGTACGCCTGATGACTTTTAACCTGAATTCTTTTTAAAGCAACAGAGAGATAGTGGATTTATTAAGAGTTTCAGAATGTTGTCTGATTTAGTGATTAGACAAATTAAGTATGAGTACTAATAATTAGCATCTTACCGTTGTCATGGAATCTTAAGTGTCTGTCACGTCACGGTTTCCCTGCACTTATGGTTAATTCCTGGAAAGTTGTCTGATTGGGTGAAGGGATGTGGGTGGTTGACATAAAAGCCATTTTTTTCTGTATATATCATGCCTGCAATGTTTTAAGTGTATTACATTCCAAAGATATGAATGTTAAATTAGATATTGTGTTGAAATTATGCATTTTTCTATCAATTTGATGCACCAATATCTTAAATTGTCATGTGGTGTGACGTGGACATATGATCCACTGAGTGATTCCAAAAAGCTCTAAAAATTTAGTCATGTGTCTATTGTGTCTGTTATTATTGTTTAACCTGAAAGCACTTTTGTGAATCATGAGTCTTAAGGCAATTCCATAAAACTTTACCTCTCACATATCAGATATATTTAATAGTTTGACTGTGGATTTTTCAGCGTAGGAGCATGAGTGAGAGAAAGACTGGCTGCAGGATGTTAGAAGGTGAATAAAAGTTCAATTATTCAAAGTATTGTTGGGAGCAAAACCTTCAACAGGTTGAGATAAAATCTAGAAAAGTACTTTAACTGTGACATTCCATCGTCAAACTCAAATTAAATCAAAAGGAAAACGTGCCTTGAAAAATAGCCTTGGGTAAGAATCTATGTGCCAGGAAGTACACTGTTAATGCAGCGGATGATTTTTATATTTATTTGATCTTTTCTTTAATTCAGAAATATTTATATGTTGTTTTCCATCAATCACTTTTTTGTGTTCTGTGTTCCAGCCTGAGTATTTCTTTATCCATTAGAGCTCCTTTCTAAGTATAGCTAAAAATAAACAAAATAAAGCTACATTTCATACACATAAGTTAAGTGTTTTACAGGAAGTTAAGACTGTGGAAAGAGAAAATACAAAAATTCATTTCATTTCAATTGTAAACAGGGTTGAAATATTAGCAATAATGTTTGCCATGTATGCAGTGCTATTAAGAAACCAAAAACTTGCACAAAAAATACATTTTATATTTTTTAAATTCAATATTTGAAACATTTTAAGTTTTAAAATATTGGTTTCTGTCACACATGTTAACACAGGCTTAGTCACAGTCTTGGTCCTGTCTTGTTGTCCATATAAATGAGGGTTCCTGTTTCTTTAGTTAATAATTAATCACTGTTATTAGCCGTTTAGTTTTTACACCACAGAACTATATGCTACGAAACAAATTAGACCTACAGTCTTCAACAGTTCTATACATCATTTTGCAAGTTCTCCTACCTAGAATTAATGGAGGAGTCTTGAATTTCCAACAATGTACCAAACCCTTTCATCAGTTACTGAGGTCAAACGATTTCTGTAGCTCTAGACCAGGTTTGCACACACTGCAGGTCGGATTTGGGCCCACTCCTCTATTCATATCTTCTCTTGGTCGGTCAGATTCCGGAGCTGTTGCTGAGCAGCACAGAATTTCAGCTCTCTCCAAATATCTTCTATTGTATTTCGGTTTGGAGACTGGCTAGTTCACTCCAGAACCTTCATATGCTTCTCACCCATCTTTAATTCTCTGATTGAGGGAAGGAGGTTTTTGCTCAATATCTCGCTATATATGGCCATGTTCATTTTGCAACATTGAAAACCCATGAGAAGAAATCATCATTAGCCTCTTCTGTTTTCAGACAGTTGCTCCAACAGTTGTTCTTTTTTTCACCAGGTTGTTTGGCAATCTCCCTGTAGCCCTTTCCAGCATTGTCCCTTGTGTCTTGTGACAGCTTTTTGGTTTTGCCAATGTTGCTACTTAGACTTTCGACGGATTGTTGGGTGCCCAGGTGTCTTTATAACAGCTAACGACCTCAAACAGGTGCTATTAAACTAAAATAATGAGCAAAGTGTAGCTGGACTATTTGAAAGGAAAACAACAGGTCTATGAGGATAAGAAATCTAGCAGACAAACAAGTGAACAACATGGTAATTTACTAATAAATCATACAGGGTTATTTTTATTTTTAGAATATGTCTCTCTCTCTGCGGGTAGCACGGGGGCGCTTTGGGTAGCACTGTGGCCTTTCACAGGAGATTGCATGTTCTCTGTGTGCTTGCATGGGTTTCCTCTGGGTAATCCGGTTTCCCCCACAATCCCTAAAAACACGCGGTGAGGTTAATTGAATAATCTAAATTCCCCTTAGGTGTGAGTGTGTGTTGCCCTGCGATGGACTGGCACCCTGTCCAGGGTGTACACCCAGGTTGGAAAATGGATGGATGGATGTCTCTCTCTGTGAAGATGCAAGTAGAAGAATTTACAAAATCAAAGGGGGTTCAAATTTATTGATCTCTTTTATTGAGAGACAATTTTATATAAAATGTTAAATATTATAGAAGTTAATATTGTTGTGCATGTTTTCACATGGTTGTCATGGAAAGTCAGTAGCAAACAACAGCACATTTTTCAGCCAATCCAGTGAGCTAACCATATGCACTTGCTTTCAAAACATCAGAGAAAATCTCTCTATTAAAAAGAAGACAAAGTGATGCAGAAAACCAAGTCTTTCGAAATGAGTGGACAGATTAATTTGCTTTTATTTTGACCCAATTCAACACAGATTCCCTGTGTCTGGTTTGCAGATTGAGACTGTATAGTGCTTTTGAAGAGAGGGATAAAATACACTATTCTATATAAACAATGAGTATGACAAAAAAATAAGGATAGCATTACAGGATCGCTGTAGTTAGTGTAATTGATCTCTAAATAAAGTTTTTTTTTATTTAAATCAATATATTCCAGGATGAAATTTGCATATATATATATATATATATATATATATATATAATATATAAATGTATTATTTACCGGTATTTTTTCAAAAATCATTTTTTATGATTTTAAGCAAAAATGTGTTTTCTTTAGCACAAGAGTGGTTTAAGGAAAATTCCAAACTTTCCTTAAAAAATAAATACATATTTATTCTAAAATAAGTGATTTCGAAAAAAAAAACAGGACTGCATTACATAGCAAGTATTGTGTCTTTTAGAAAATTGATTATGGGCTTTTTAATTGTGAACACAATAACTTCAGACTTGGCACTTACTCCGTTTTCCTGACAGTGTTTTGCTGTTAATGGATAGAGGTTTAATTTGGTGGTCGTTATCATAAGTTCAGTAAATAACAGTAAATTTTGTGTGTGTCACATGCTCCACATATTTAATCCACTTTTTTTGGCAACTCAATGGTTGCTTACAGGTATGCTTAGAACAGTGACATCACAAACGAAAAAAATGGACTCCATTTCCCATAACCCACTGCTTTAAACTCTTGTCAAAATCATCAGTCACTCTTGTTATGAAATTATTTCAGTGCTAGGATACATATTTTCTATGCTAGGAGTTTTGCATTAATCATTGCTGACTTAAACCTGGTTGTTAAGTCTGAACGTTGTGTACTTTGCCTATTACAATAAACCTTGGATACTTGTTTTTGTAACCTTCATTTATTTCCAAGGAGGATTTGGCACCATCAACAAACATTTTGTTTTGGAGACTGCTGACTTTCATGTGGACAAAAACCTTGCTTTTCAGATCATTCCCTGTTCATTTTACACTGTTTGGTGCACTCATTTGCACTCCTTTTAAAGTGCACCTCATCCTCCTGCTCCTGTGGTGTTACAATGAGACACACTCACCTTGTAACTCCCATTGCACACTCCTGTCTCCCAGCAGGCTCTCATTCCAGGCCAGGCTTCTCTCCCCATGCCAGCTTCTCTTGACGGAGGAAGAACATCTCCTCCCAGGAGAGCTTGTGATTGAAGCAGATGATGAGCTGAAAAAAATCCCATTCCACTCTCTATTACTGAATTGATGCAAGTTATTGAAATACACCTCTTTCAAAGCACTCTGTTACTCTTCAACCTCCAGGACACATGTGCCCATATATAATGCAGAACACATAGCAAGGATGTCAATCCTTGATTTTGTCTGTCTGTGTAGGGAATACATTATATGCATGAGTGATTTAGCTTAGCAGTTTTGTTTCCCCCGAGTTTGCTCGCATGCATGCTCTCGAAACATAATGTGGAACACAAAAACATCAAACCTTAATCCCTGCCAAGTCTCATCCCCAAACGTTCCGTCCGCATCACATCACAGCTCCATAAAAGTCCAGATTTTATCTCTCAAAACGAAAGCGTCACTTTGGCGAACATCACACGTCATGTGGCAACCTTCTGTGTCTGCCGCTTGAAATTAATATGTGAGGCAGGCATATTTTTGGAATTGGTCCCAGCACATCTTTCACAGGGGCAGCTGTGACACACACACAAACATTTGCAAACACATGGAGATATGGGTTCAAGGACTCATGGATGCCACCCATGGGCACATAGCTAATGGATTTGTTTTCAGTCTGCCTGCTTCTCCAAGTTTGAATACAAATTAGAGAAGAGGAGCAAGAATTCACACTGGATTTGGCAACACTTCTCCCACAACTTTGTCAGGTTCACTCGTGAACAACCTTCTCCTGCCAGGCTGCTGGTTTTTAATTGACTAAATGGAAAAAGCATGTACCGTCTGGATGGCTGGCAGTATGGAGAGACACATTTGTAATGAAACCCCTTTACACCATATTATATAATAAGCTTTTTCAAATCAAATCGTCACCTGTTACATTGTTCTATTCAGACTTTCATTTATTGATCAGTCAGAAAGTGTGATATGCTGTCCTGGGAAAATAAATTAAAACATGTCGGGCCTCGTTCTAGTTCGAGCCGGATGTGAACTGCACAGAGTCTGGCGTTAATTAAACTAACTCTGAACAATATTTCTGACATTCAGCAGTGCAACAGGCTTCTTTGCATTAAGTAGCTAACCGAAGAAAGGAGAGACAAATTTATGCAATTTATCTTTTGAATTTGACCGGGCAAAAATATTCATCTTAACATAAAGTGTGAAGTATATTATCATCTAAACATGGAAATCTGAAAGAAACTTTCAAGGTAAATAAAAAAATCTTTTTCTAGTGGAAAACTCGAATTTAGTTGTATACCTTCACCACGCAACATTTAGGTCTTTGACTGACATCAACCTGAAGCAATGCCAGCGTGTCCAGACCTTTTAACCTTTTAATGAGTTCCACAAGCACTGAAAAAGAATCAGCTAGACTAGGAATCCAGACTTTAATGCAGGGTGGGCAAAGTCATTCCTGGAGGGCCGGTGTCCCTTCTTCAGTTCAAATACTAGCACAGAGGTGGGCAAGGAGGGCGGCAGCCCTGTACATTTTAGTTGCAAACTTCATGAAACGAACCTGGATCTACTAATTAAGCTCTCCTTGGTTTGTTTAAAGCTGCCAGTGCTTGTACTCAAGCAGGACTGCAACAAAAACCAGGAGGGAGACCGGCCCTCCAGGAATGACTTTGCCCACCCCTGCTATAATGTAATTACAAATCCATAGAAAAATCCAGAAATGTTATCAATGTGATGTCATGTTTTATGTTTCATGCTTAGTACTTCCTTTATTATTGCAATTGGGTTTCAAAAATGTCAATTTACTGCATTTATCTGTTCTTTAAAGGGGGAATTGCATAAAAAACATTAATTATTTTAGTCAGCAATCATTGTGTAATAAAACACTCCTAAGTAGGTAATTAAATTAATTGTGATTTATACAATTTAAGGACAGATGGAGAAGTTAAAAGAAAATACCATGTTGATACA
This sequence comes from Danionella cerebrum, assembly GCA_007224835.1. Classification (NCBI taxonomy): domain Eukaryota; kingdom Metazoa; phylum Chordata; class Actinopteri; order Cypriniformes; family Danionidae; genus Danionella; species Danionella cerebrum. Next base: position 59,070 of record SRMA01025068.1, on the reverse strand, counting down.
TAATAATAACACAATAATTTATAGTTTAACAGCTTTTAAAAGTACACTATACATTATGCATTTATGAAACATTTATATAAGCTTTGGACTACTGTAGTGATGTCTTGCTTTAAATGGTTAAAAATTTGTTCTAAATATAAATAGTTCTATACATAGTTCCCTCAGACACTTTAGTGTGACGTAACCTCCCTAGCAACAGCATCTACTTGTGTGTTCACATACACAGTGGTCAGACTTTTTATGGTACATTGCGATTTTTACAATTTCACCTGCCAAATGAAGGAGGTTGTAAAATGGTATTCGACTTGTAATCAGAATCATGGTAAAGTGAAAGGAAGACTGTTATAAAAGACAATGCATAGTTTGAACATGTCACATATTAATGTTCTGCTACCAACAACATCTCCCATTATGACCTGATTGGTTGCACGTCAGTGGGGTCGTCAGAGGCACTCTCTTGCAGGGCTGCACAAACACATTGTTATACCAGTACTGCATCCCATATTGAATGGTATTGAGGAATTTGGATTTCCAGTGATCATTGGTGTTTTACTTTGTTGTCATTACATTTAGTCATGTAATGAATCAAGATTTTAAACTGGACTCATTAAAATGTTTTGTATCACTTTGGTATCGCACAATTGTATAATTTTCTACCCAGTGCAACAAAATCAAAATAGTAAAATTAGCAAAAAGAATATGACTTGTAGAGTTTGATGTAAAAGATCAATGATTCTTCACACTTTTCCTTGAATCCCCCCCCCCCCCCCCCCAACATATTTGCTGAATGTAAATTAGCTCTGGGTACCGTTCTAGCTATCTATTTAGAGAAAATCCTCCTGTAAGAAATTTCTCCTGTAAGTTCCTGGAGATCTCCCACAAAATTTAAATATTTGATGGAAATTTTCTCCAGACTGGTAATATGTATTCATTGTATCATATTTTTTTATTACTTTTTACAAACTATTTTGTTTGACTTTTTTGCAGATTATGCTGTCTTTGTTTTTACCTTTAAAAGTAACTGCACACACCAAATGCATTTATGTAGAAATGATGCAAACCAGCTATTGTCTAATTTTTATTTCAGATATAATGTTTAGGTTTCAAAAATATTTTAGGTTTCAAATGAACATTCCACGAGTTATGACAGATCATTTTTAAATTTCTTTTTACAGACCTCAATTTGGTGCTATCGAGTGGTGAAAATTAGGGATAACCCTTGGAAGTACAAGAACTGTGATATGGCTTGTATTTTTCAAAATTCTGGCACAAAACAAAGCACCTAGGAACTAAAATTGCTTGGAACAGTGTTTCGGTTGTTTTACTGACTGATGTGTATTTCAAAAGAAACTTTGTTTCCTCTGTGGTACACATGACATTATAAATATTGTTAATCTTGTTCATTAAAAAAAATGTATTTATAACGTATTTAAGTCACATTAGCCAGATTTATATTCGGTTTACAGTGGTTGTTATCAGTGTGATAACAGTTTCCTTTAAGTGACGCCCTATTGCATTGTTGTCAATGTGACTTTGCCGGAAAGCTCTGAGTCACTTCATCTAACCTAGTGTGACTTAGCGTTTGTAAAATGGAAACGAGGTCTCCACCTGAGCTACAATTATAGCATGACTATTTCTGTTGGAACATGGGAGGTTATCTCTGGACAGTTTTTCTGCTCAGTTCATCTGCAAAGACAAAGCACAGCGTCTGTTGAGTGCCTTCTGTGATAAATGCTCTGCAATCGTTGTCCTTATGGTAGAATTTGGATATGCATCTCTACAGCCTGGTGTTATTTTAAGTCTCCGATGAGGGTGATGCTGTTGTTAAAAGGTGGATTGTGATTTAGTATGTCCCTGTTTTTTTTTTCCTCTCTCAGGCAAGAGTTAGGAAGTGCTTCATGAATTATTGTTGCCAAACCTGTTATCTATTCATGACAGGTAATTACTCAACAGAATCATGGCTGCCTTAACACCATCTGCACTTTATCAGAATTGTTCACTTTAAATGTATGCTTCATTAATCTATAGAATATTTATAATGTGGTCAGAGAGGACAGACACACTTCAGTTCGCACCATTACTTAAAGGCAATCAAGCTTTCTATCATTTGCATGACCTTATAAATACACACTGTAATAAACACAGCTAATTATTGTTTAACTAATAGTTACAGGAGTTGATCTAAAGTACAAAATATGTTATACAAAAATAACCAAGATTCATCCACAAATTCAAAATTGGGGTGAATATGTACCAGGGTCTCACAAACAAGCACTGTGTCATTGTATGAACAATCTGATACTAAGAACAATTTAATGTGTAGTTTAGTGTGTTTAATATACATCATATGTTATATTGTGAGGACTATGTTATATCTTTTTGCACCAATTGCATGGCATACTTAAAATCTCTTTGCTGTTCTATTCTGAAAAAAAACTTTCTGAACAAGTGGTGTATAATAAAAAAACCTTTTACTTGTGTCAGCTCTCAGGAGACTCTTACTGGTCCAAAGCACAAACGTTGGTGTATGTTGGAGCACCTCTAAACAGATGGACATGAATCTAGCCAACATTATAAACTTACCAAATTGTGGAAAAAAAAAAAAAAAAAAAACTAAAATGTGTTGCGCCCATACTACATACCCCCTTTACTACATACATTTAAATTGTATAGTGTAGTGCGTAGTGTGGAGGAATAAAGTATTAAGAATAAAGTAAAATACAAGTATTTAGGAAATTCCCATGAATATAATCAGAATCAGAATGAACTTTAATCTCAAGTATTTTGACTTTTATGGCACAGGGGAGTACTCCATTGCAACAGCAACAACAAAAAGCAATTAACAAAACAACAGAAATACAAAATTATGATTCTGAACACAGACTTAAGCATTTTTGTGCAAATAGAATGGAATTATATTGAATCCAGTGTGCTTAATTACAGTAAGAATGCTTAGTGCGGATCTAGTGTGCTTAATTAAAGTTCAATAAAAAGCTCACTTGATTCTCACCTATTACCTCAATGATTTCTGGTCAATGCAAATTTACGGGAAAAGTTAATGGCTCAAGTTTATTCAAGTTTCGAGAAGTCGATTTTTTGCTTATAATTAAAAAATAAGCTGCGTGTGAGAGGGGCGTGTGCGAGCAAGACCTGAGGGAAGCTCTGAAAACCTTGACGGTTCCATCCTTATCAGGAAGTCAAGTGTGTGCATGTGCAGCCGTCAATGGCAGACTCCAGTCCAGGAAAAAAGCCTCATATTAGCCCAATGGCAGTAGGTCCATAGTTTTTTTACAGTCTATGATTAGCACAGTAATAAGCTCTTAATAGCATGCAAAATGCTATTTTTTTATCACTCTGCACTAATTTTTGTACTGCTGACTGATGTTTAGTTCACTTCTGCACATATTTCCATTTTCACTTGCACAACTCAATGTCTATTTTTGATGTTATATGTCTACTTTTTATTTTTGTACTGTGCTAGAATTCTTTTTGAATGTCTATTTTGTAAATTTAGAATGTCTATTTTGTAAATTTGTATTTATATTTTATTAGCTGCATCTTGTCTTGTCTTTGCGAGTCTGTTGCACAAAAACACATTCCTCGTATGTGCAAACATACCTGGCAATTACACACAATTATTATTAATTACAACACACAATATTATTAAATGGGTGACTTCCTATATACTAATCTCTGCAGATTAAGTAATGGGCTGGTTTTTGTATGAACAAGTCCCAAAACAAATAATTTTTAAAAGGAAGTAAAAATGAATGTGCATTAGAAGATTCCAAAACCAAATAATGAACCTTTTACAATCATAAAAAGGCCTTATTTAAATGACAAAAGTACAGAAATTCTGGCTTAAATTGGCTGAGATTCAACAAATATTGGTATTGGCAAACTATGAAAGAACAAACACAGTACAAAGAGTACATAAAGCCACTGCTTGATGAACGGTTTTAACAAAAAAGTTTTTTAGTTTTTTTTTGTATACTTTATCTTCAAAATGACTGTGTTTAAAACTGTCACTTGTTAACTGTGTAGTAGAATCGGCTTTGTCTGATGTGCTAAACACACATATAATAATCTTACAGATTGAAAGGTATGTGCACTAATAAACTAACCATAAACCTTAGCTACCACATAAACAGTTATGTCAGTTAGATAATATGTAGTAGTAGCATTACAGCCAACAAATCAGAAAAGTAGGCCATTAAATTGAAATGTAAGCTTTGCACTGCTGTGCCGGAAGGCAAACTCTCCTTGCATCCAAATATACTGTATGTTTGGCTGTAAACAAATAAACAAACAGCATAATGTGCACATCATCACCATTTTATCAACCAAATGACACTTGGCACCTGTCGGAGCACATTATTTTAGTTGCAGTAGTAGACGTGGACGAGTCGTGTCAGGAATAGCATGGTGCAATTAGAGTGTCAGCATGCTTTATGATGTTTGGCGACAAGATGTTGAGTCTCTGTCAGAGCTTGTGTATAGAGTTGTAAAAGGATGTGTGATATACACTCTTGTGACTGACATTATCTTGGTTAACAATGCGATCTTGGTTAGTTCATAAGCTGAGGAGTCTAGAAAGCTGGTCTGCTACCAAGTAAAGAGTGAAATTTGAATGGCTTTAGTGAAACGCTGGAAGTAATTGAGTCAAGCAGGCAGAAGGGGTGAAAATATTAAATGAAATAAAAAGTTGCGTTCTGGAAATTCTTGGAAGATTTTTAAAACACTCTGTCAGTAAAGTGCAGCATTTTAAATAAACAATACTGTGGCTGAAAGAATATTAGAGTGTATCGTATGAGGCAGGTTATGCCATATTATATCATAAATCAGACAAGAGCTGTATATTCACTTCGTTTGCAATTGTTTCTATGGATACTAAGCAACTAACCTAAGCTAAGCTTCATCCATTTTAGAAAACTGTTGCCAACTTTCAGGAACGGAAGGAGAAAGAACTCAAACTCATGAGCTGGGATGAAGAAAAAAAGTACTTTAAATGAACAAAAGCCAAACACACTAATAAACATAAAATACCCCACATGGGAAAACCTCAAATAAACTAAAACTAGTTTAGTAAAATGCTGACATAACTAACCCAGCCAAGCTATCTTGACAAAAATTATCAGATCAAAAAATGAGCTGAAAAAATTTAATCAAAATTAGCTGATCATCAAATCACGTGGTGTTTAGGTATTTTAAGTGGATTTAAAATGTTTGAACTCTATCCTCCTTCTGAGCTTTTGTTTATTTGATTATTCCTTTGCCTTGTTGGACAAGTTACCTTAGAATTGTAATAATCTTTAGAATACTTTTAAACTCCTTTTAAAAATAACATAAAAAGATTCTATCTTGCGGATGAGGATACTAGGACCTTTTTGAACTTTTCTGCCTTCTTGAACACTTTCTAATGCCAGAGTGGTTCTGCTGGTTTTCGGTTCAGTTTTTGTAGCTTAGTAAATTAGTAATATTTTAATCATCGTTTGTATAGACCCCATGAAGAGATAACAAAAATTGGTGTTACAAATCAAACATCAAACACATCTTCAAAATTGAATGCTTTAAATAAACTATAAATAAACAGTATGAAAAAAAACGTAGCAAGTACTACAGCACAGCATTCTGTATGTCTTAGTGTATCAGAACTTATTTTGTGTCTCTCTCAATTAGTTTGACATAATTATGTGTATTTCTAAATAATATGTGAATATATGTGCTTTCTGTCAGCATGGATGTAGCTCATAGTTAAATGGAGTGAAACAACCATCTAAGCACCATTTTGAAAATTATACCATGTTTAATTTACTGCGTTTCTAAAAAGTAATCGAATACCTAAGTAATCCATTACTGCTCAACACTGTTCCTTGCTGTCCTTCCATAGATGGAAATAAATATAAGATTTATGGAAATGAGCCATCATTGAAAGCACATTGACCTGTTGGTGAATGGCTTTGTGCCATTAATGGTTCGCAAACAACTGCTCTTAGTGAATGTCAGACTTTCATTGTCAGCTCAGTGATGAGCAGTCTGGACAGGTTAATTATGACTCCTTCCACCATGCGTTGGCTGGACACTAAAAAAGCTGGCCTGCAGATATTTACACAGTCGCATGAGTGTAAAGTCATCATAAGATGCAGGGCCAGAATTGTTAATATTTTCTGGAGATGAACACTTTTGAATGAGGAGTCAATACGTTGATGAGGGACAAAAATGTGATCTTTTCAATGTAATAAATTTATATGCGGCGATGTATTTGTATTACCTTCATAACTTTTCATACAAGTCTTTATAAGAAAAATATTTATTATGATATAGTTTTTTTCATCAAATGTTTTTTTATTTTTTAAATGTGAGTACTGTTTTTATTTTGAGGTCTATATAATATACATAAGCAACAATATTCCCTCACATATTTACAGACATTAAAAGTACACTTTGTAATTTTCAACAATTGTTGTCTGGCTTGAAAACAGCACAAAATATCAGAGCTGGCATGATGCATATCATTTTAATTAGAAACAAGAAATCAAGCTTGGGATCTTCATTTTTATTCATTAAAATGTTGGAGCAGCTGAAAGCAGAAAAGGTCCTGCCCATCCGTGTGTTTATTAGAGGCTTGAATGGAGATGAAGTGCAACCAATCCCTTTGCTCATAGCTTATTTGCAACACAACAGATTCAATCGTGTTGTTCCAAGCCCACAATTGCACCCTTCGTACTCTTCAGATCTCGCATATAGAAATCATTTGAGGTTTAAGTTGAAAAATCAAAATAATTTGAGCACCGCACAGCTTGGAAGCGTAGAGCATTGTTTATACAGCAATAGAGTTTCAAGGAAGCACTCAAACACACTCCAGTGAGCACCATATGCATTTCTGGCACAATCCTATGCCCTCGCTGCCAGAACCACCTGCAAAGGTTCAGATCTGCACAATATTGAGCTCTGATAACCTTCTCTTTGTTCGGGTCTTGAGAAGCATGTGTATCACATAGTGCTGGACAGACCCTCGCGTCTCTATGTGTCTTTGGTGCGTCACGACTAATTACATCCCCTGCCGTTCTTCTGTACTAGAATGGGTCAGGGTTTTTACAGGAACAATAAGGAAATAATGAGGGAACATGTGATGTGATTGTGTGGCCAATTCAGAGTGCTTCATAAAGGAATAATTACTTTCAAATACAATTTCTTTTTTCTGTATGGCTTACAGCGTCTGTACTTAGCAAGAAACAAGAGTTTAAAGGCTGGTGGGCAATTTTTCAAAAACGCTTTTTAAAAAGTTGGCCCAGCTCCTAAAATATGTTTGTAGCTGTAATGGCATGTGGTTACAGATGTATGTCTGAAGCTTTTTGTGTGTGGGGTTTGCTTTCTTTGTTAATTCATTTATAGAATATCTCTCAATAATCACTCATTTCATTCATTTATTTATGGATATCTTATAGTACCAAACAGTGTTTACATTCTTAAACTATGTTTAGATTACATTTTTTTGTTTGTTTGTTTGATTGTATTGTAACATTATTTCCTGCGGCCCTGACTTTAGAAATCACAATGTCATTTTTTCTTACTTAGTAGGTGCAGTAGGTCTTATAAACCAATTGTATTACTGGTGTACATATACTTGTCGTGATGCTCTGCTGACTTGACCGCAGAATTGATGTCCACGTAAAAGAAAAGCTTATTTCTCATGCTAATTCTTATAAGATGTGTTGCTTGCATTATTTACCAATTACAAACAATTATAAACATTATAAACAATGTTTTACTCTTACAACAATGCTAGTTTATAACTAACCACTATTGCTGGGAATATATATTAGTCTGCTTTATTTTGATGTGTAATAATATTGGTGTCAGTAAATGGGGCAGGTATCTACTGGCTCATGTGAATGGTTTGATCAGATTGTTATCATGTCAATGGCATGACAACAACCGAAATGGCTGAAATAAGTTGGAATATCACATGGTTGGTTATCACATGTTCAATAATTAAATCATGTTCAAATTAGGAGGTTTTTGTGTAACCACAAATGTTTAAGTATCAGCCCTTTTATTATTTGTATCAGACAATTCTGTTTACTACTTTTAGTTTAATGACTCTTTAAGTAAATTTAGAACCTTGTAAATTCACATTGTTTGAGCCCAGAATTTAAAAACTTTTTTGTTATTTCATAAAATGACCCTTTCCCACTAATATGCCATCACATTATGAAATGTAAAGTAAATATGCCAGCCTTGACTAATCCACCAAACAATAGAAGATGAATTTGTTTATCTTTGTTTTTGGAAAGCCTGCTTTTTTTCTCTTTTAACACTTTTGATCAAAATGAAGGCCGTTTCTTTTAAATCAATACTGACCTTCGTGAGATTATTTTGCTATACCCAGAATGGAGAAAAAAAAACAAGCTCCAGACACTTGGCCTGTATAAGTTCCAGTCCCCATCTGCTAAGAAAGAAAGACATCTCGTCATAGTGGAGTTCACAATAAATTATGAAGTGTCAGAATGAAATATATGGGGGGGGGGGTTCTATAAAAATGGAGTTGATTTGTTTTCTCAATAGAGTTTGTTAAATTATGCAGTCTGGTAACAAAATGGATGTTTATAATGTTTATAAAATCTAAAAAGGGAAAATACGGATCATAATGAGCTTTAAAAACACACAAGAATTAATGCATTATGAAAAGAATTTATTAGCATTTCTTCCAATTATACATTTTTAAAAACAATTTATGTGATAATAAAGACATGATACGTTTATCAAACCATTAAAAGGAGTAAGTAGGTATTTGATTCACCTACTAGCAGCTCAAGTATGTGCAGATGATTCAACTATGCAAGTATCATCAAACAAAAGTAAACATTCCTAACAAAGTGGAGTTGTATTAAGGGATGGGTTTGGGGTAAGGGTTTAACAAAAGTATAAGAATAACATGCACAACATGAATATATATGATTTATATAAATATTACTTCACCAGGGAATTGTGTATTCGCTTACACAAAAAGGGCAGTACCATTTGTGGTGAATAATGCTGTTTTCTACCTTACAATTGGATAATAAGGATATTCTGGATCTGCTGAGAGCTGCAAAAGAAAGTCCTGTGAAAGAAAATCACTTTTAAAAACTAAATTAATTTTGGCATGCTTGGCTTAGAGTAGAAACCCTTCTGCATCTTGACTAGTAAAACTTCTCTGGGCTCCGGGGCAAACAAATGGAGCTTTCTGGTGGCTGAAAGCTTTTAGATATCATTCTCCATCTGTTTAATTCCTGTGTGGGCCACACTGAGCCTCTTGGCATGGTTCTATAAAATATGGAAGTTCAGCTGTACCTCCAAAGCTTGCTTACATGCTGACAGGTCAGGGGGTTGGAAAGCGTCTGTCAGGTGCTATGTTTTGTCACTCCGCCATATGGCCACAAGGGGGATCGCTCATAAACTGTGTCTTACTACAGGACAGCACTGACAGCTGACTGATAGATACCAGCAGTAAAATCTCTTTGGTCCAATGTGTCCCTCTCTATGGCCTCTTTCTGCTGCAGTTTTGATGAAATAAAAAGGTCCACTGATCAGTTTATTTCAAACCAGGAAAAAGTATAGGGAACCAGGAAAAGATATATTGGATGGACTGTAAATTTCTCGGCTGCCTCTAAGGGAGCGTTTGAGAGGCCAAACTGGAACAGATTGTAATGTGGGCCCCCTATCAGATAAGCACTGACTTTAAAGCTAGGGATGCCAGTCATAGCATTACAGAAGCGTGCAGCCAAAGGGTGCCCATCTGCTGTGCTCTTGCACTCTTTCAGCAAACAAAAAAATCTTTTCTTTGTCCCTCGCTCCTTCGCTTTTTCTCTAAATCCACTCTCGGGTCCCACTTGTCTCCATTAAAGCTGGTGCATTCTGAGTCCAAGGCTGCTTTTATATACTATAGGCTTCAAAGACGACAAGAAGAGTGACAGTTAAATCTGCCTATACCCATAGTGCCTCTTATTTCCCCCCATTTGCCAGTGTCTATTGTAAGCAAAGCTTAAGTTGAAGGGAAGCTGAGATTCACTTGGACCCAGGCTTGAAAAGAAACTTCGGCAAAAGTTAGAGAAGAATTTTATCTTTTAAACTTGACATTTAAATAACAATAGCCGTGGGCCTTGAAGTTCAGTGGAGCATCAGAGAATTCTGATGAGTCTCAAGGATCTATGGATGCATAGCTGGAACAAAAGAGCTGCACAAATGACAGCTTTAACCACAGGGTGATATGTGAGCAAAACCATACACTGGTCAATGGGCGAAGGCATTCAGAAGGGGCCATCAAGTGGACACGCATGGAAATCAACTTTGCATAATGACATCATTGTGATTAATGAGCTCTGTAGCGGGTGAACTTGTACAAAGTGACACTAGCATTTTGCATTGCCTGTCGCTCGAGTCTTATACAAGACAGACAAAGTGCAATCTGAAGCCCCTGCAACCTCAAAGAACTGTGAAAACCCACACTCACTGGCAAGCATCTCTCCTCCAACCTTAAGAAGAGGGATAGAGCAACCCTGATAAGAGCTGACAGTCCAGTAATGATGGATGCGAATGAAAAGGGCGTTGGACACATGCAAATGCTAAAAGCACAATAGGCAATGTGATTAAAAAGCGCTCTGGAGCCTTTTATATCATGGCACTACTCGCCCTGGGAACAGTGTTTCAAAAGCCTGAATCTAGTTTTGGAGTTTCTGCATTGCCCTTTCTTACTTGCAAAAGAACTCATGCTTTTGATGATTTTTGTAGTCAAAAAATCAAAAGTTTTTTTTCTTTCAGTCTGTCACACCTGAAGGTAGCAGAGGAGCCTGCATGAATACACACTGAACAAGAAAATGCAAAGCCAAAGATTTTTTTTTTCTTTATCAGAAAGTTTTTTTTTAAAGTACTTGCACAGTTGACTTACAAAAACCCAATAAACAGCATTTACAATACTGTTTCTGTGTAAGGTTGACACTGTGGCGAGCCACAAAACTAAAGTCCTCCACACTCTTATCCGAATTGAGATATGCACAAATCTTCGGATGGCTTCTCAGCAGGGTGCTCTTCATCTGGGTCGGTGAAATATTGATGCAATGACACTCCTTGCCTGAAGATGGCATTTACTGTAGAACAGAAGCACTCTGTTGAGGGAGATATTCAGTGTAAAATGTCAAATAATTCAAATCTTGTCTCAAACAAACTAAACATATTGAAATCAATACGTAGATAATCTCTGATCATTTTCTCATGACATTACGAATTATTATTAATATTCATAGTAAATATAGTTTATAATTATTATAATATAGTAGGTATTATTATTACTAGAATATGACAATATTATATGACAATAAGAGTAAAAATTAGCATAATATACAGCCAAACCTACTGAATGTAATTGTTTGTTTGTTTAGTGCTCTTTAAGGCTGTTCACAGAAGTAATCAGGACAGTTTCAATCAATTTAATTAGGTTTTTTTACCGTCATTATCCGTCATTTACTTCAATGATTCAAATTAAAATGATCAAATGCTGAAGACTTCCTCCAACAGTGGCTGATTAGTCTCGGGATGACAATAAGAGCTAAATAATTAATTTGGAAAGTTAGAAGTAGATTGCTTTCTGAGAAAAAGAGGCAGCTTTGACTGGCATCCCCTGTGTTTTGACCCAGAACCCAATAGATCTTAGTAACAGATGTCAAGGTGGGCAAGAGGGAATATTGGCATCCCATCACTGTCTCAGAGGATTACTATGTGCTTTAATTATCAGGCGCATGAAATGTGTCCATTTACACATTATATAAGCCCTGTTCTTCAAATAAAGAAAAGGGCATGAGTTGTTTTTTTTTTTGTTTGTTTGTTTTTTTTTTTTTGCTGAGCAAAATAATTGTGCTTCAGGCTTTCATCCTGCAAGAGGAATTTTCCTGACCATATCTGGATTAACAGCTGTAGCATGAAAAGAGAAAAGGGCATCAAAGTCTTTAATAAAAAAATAAGATGGAGAAGCATCCATTTAGGAGAACTGAAAACCGTATAACTATGTAAAAGTTGTAGAATTTGATCCTCTACTCATGCACTCTTGCTTTATTTATTTCTCAGAAAAAAATGGGTTTATTGACTTGCTTTTATTAAGCATCCTGTCAAATGTGTATACTCTCAGGGCAATTATCAAATGGAATTTCAAAACTGAAAGAGTGTTCACAATCATATGCTTTGGAAGCACTTGATGTACCAAGAAACAGTGCATTAGATTTATGCTCCTCAACACGAGTGATTTATAGTAATAAAATACCTTTGATGAAGCTTTTTAAGGTAGCATCAAATGCCTTTTATGTGGAAGAACATAACTGTCAGAACTCCAAAAATGCTTTTGAGAATTGGCATCAATGAACAAATTAAGATTTCCCCCAATTTCATGCAAAATATGTTTAATTTAATACATTAAGCTTGTCCAGCCGTCAGCGTATGATAGTGGTAGAGTCATCGTGGTTATGTGAAATGTAAGATTAAGCAAACTGAAATACAGTTTATTAAACGCCTTTTGGGAGGAGTCTATCTGGAGCCACACCCACTTCAATTATTTCATCAACCCTCTTCCATATAAGCTGGTCCTTCCTCTTTTTTTTCCCTGACTCAGTCTGAATCAGCTTCATCGCTCCCACCTACCTCCCATTTACCTCCCATGAGGGTCTACTTGGAGCATCCGAGCCAGACAGCAAGCCTGCAATTTCATACCCGCCACACACGATTATGAACTTAAAGCAGGTCCAGATATTCGAACTCCTGAAAGGATTTCTTTTTTTGTTTCAGCTGCATATTTTGTCCAGGGATTGGAATCTCATTTTTATTTTACTTTCGAAGTTATAATCCAAATGATTTTCGATGTAATAGAACATCTCATTTCTTAACAGATCTATGATCAATATTTCAAATACAAGTTTACAGTGAGCCATTCACGCAAAAATATTTCTTGCTGTGAGCCACTGATGACCTCCTGTTTGTTCCAACCAACCAATCAACTGGATTTTTTGAGGATAAGGCTTCATCTCAGTGTCACTGGCAGGTTTAGGGGAATGCATGCTGTAAAAGTTATAAAATGTTTACCATTGAAGAAGCAAAATGTTCATTGTTTAGATTGTATATATTATTTTTCTGCACATGAATAGAACGATGTACACTATAAGCCCGGATAAGTTGAGTTTACTTAAGAAATTTGAGGAAACTTGGTTGCCTCAAAAAAATATGAACTTACTTGTTTAAGTGTACTTAACTTAAAAACTAGGTTTGGTATAATTATCTTTTTTAAGTGTAAGAAATGTAAAAAGTGAATTAGGTGTAATCATATTTTTAAGTACAGTTAACTCAAAATGGGGAGTGTGATATAACTACTATATTGTAAAGCAACTTAAAATCAGGATGGTTGGACTATAGGACCAAGACTTATATTTTAAAGATCAAAGCATTTAAAAATGAGTGTGGTCTGGTTACTTAACAAAGGGTAAACGCATATTTCACTGTTAAATTTTTATTTTAACATATATATATATCAATGACCAAAAAAGGTGCTCATCATTCTTCACGTAGTGTTTTTTTGTAAAACTGAGGTCAAAGATAATTAAAATGCTGCAAATTGTAAAACAACCGTGCATTACATGCTTCAATAAAGTTTTGTCTTATTGTCTTTATTTGACTTTTTTTACACATTTGTGTACATGTATAATTATACACCTTTATAAACATTTGTAGACATGAAAACACAGGCACACAACACAAAATAACCCATATAACACACTATAGCCTCTGTGATATTGTTTGCAATACTGGGTGATCACCCAGTTTAGGACACACTAAAGACCTTAATATTTATTAATGTCAAATAAGCCTGAGAGATTATTTTCACAGACAGACAAAAATTTCACTTTTGAATCATTGCAAATTGTGAACATAATACAACATGATGTTTTTACACGTGTGCTATGACTAACAAACATCACTGTTAGAAATAAAGAGCCATTACAACGTCACGTTCATTAAATATCCATGCTTAGTGTATGCCAGTAATAAAGGTATGGGTGGGCAAGTCTTTCATAATGGATTGTTTAAAAATACCAAATTAAACCATGTGTTAACTAGTCATTGGATATAGAGATTTTTTTTCAATATCTTAGTAGCTCTCTGGCAAAGCTCTGAAAGATGAAATTCAAACATTTTTTTTTTTTTTTGCAGCCACCGTATGCGTTTATGTACAGTATGTGTGCATCAGTTTACATCATATGAAATACTCAAGAACCTTGATAGTGTAATCAAATTGAGTGTGAGAAAAGCTGTAATGCCGTTGCTTTCCTAATCCTCTAAAGGATTAAACAAGGTATTGTGTTCGAACCATGGCAAACATAGCATTTAATCATTTCATGCATTCTATACAGGATTATTTCTGTTTGTTGGCATTCTTATTTGGTCATGAATACGTCTTTATCAGATGAACTCGAACATTGTCCGTGAATATAACCCTAGATAACCTTTACATTTCATTATGAATATACCCCAGTGTTATATAATGAGAAATACAAAATCTGTGATGTACAAATGCTCTACAACATTAATTTAACAGTTGATCTGAATAATATTAAGTCAAAAATGGATTAGTACTCTTTTTCTTTTTTCCTTTCATCCCAGTCATACCTGTCTAAACCCATGCCGTTTCTCTGAATGGGGAAGGAGGGAATGTAGAGTGAAACATTACAGTGAATTCAGTGCATCCAATTTTTTACACTCAGGATAAATAATGATCGTGCTCTTTTAAATCAATAATCTTTTTTAAAATGTCCTCTTAAACAGGGTTTACTTCAGGGATTTAACAGAACTGTAAAGGTCCTCTTTATTCCCACGTTTGTGTCCTGCTTACTAACCACTATACCACACAGCAGGAAACTAGTTAACTATTAACACCTCAACCAATGACAAGCTTCTGCCTCCCTCGTACTGCTGAAGGTAAATGTCACCCTTTCTCAAATTAAACTCAGGTATGGAACTAAATACAAATGAATAAATTCATTATTAACACAAACTTTAGAACCAAGAAATAAACTTAAAAAATGTTGCTCTTTCACAATTAACATCTGAAAAATTGCTGTGTGCATCTGGACATACTATAAAGGCAATCTATGGCCAAAACTCTCCATACTTCGGCAGTAAGAATATGACCTCAAATCAACCAGTAATTGAAAATACAATTAGGATGAATCTAGAATCACTGGGATTGGTGAGTTGTGCGTTAAACTGACCAAAAAACAAAGTTAGGCCATGTCTGGGCCCTCTTTTTGGTGATCAAATTAGCCTATTTAACACGACCATCATTTTAAGAATGAAATCAAGAAAAAGGATATCTTACTACTGTGTAAGTTCCTACTTCTATGCTGTAGGAATGCATTGTAGTCAGAGTCATTATCTGACCAATAATGTAATATATTTAACATCACTTTTGATGCTAGTGATGTAGCCTTAATGGAACATCCCGTGGGATTCAACATTAATTTTCGTTTTTTTAGCTTGTTTACTTGTTGAAATAATGTTCTTTTAGATTGTTTTATTTTTTTTATTTATTTTTTTGGGGGGGAGGGGGGGGGGCATTGTGCTAACAACGCAAAGGTTGTGGGTTCAAATCCCAGGGAAAGCAAGAACTGACAGAAAAAAATGTGTTAATTCAAATGTAAGTCGCTTTGGATAAAAGTGTCTGCCAAATGCATAAATGTAAATGTAAAATCTTAAAACTTCATCCGTTGTATCAGGCGTAAATGTGAAGATTCAACAAAACTGAGAGCTAAAAAACAGCAGCAGAGACTGTATCACAATGACCTTACACAGTAGGCTAAACCAATTTGTAATAATTTCATAATCAAGCACTACCCCTATGGTGTTAAATCTCAGCACAATTATGGAAAGTCAACAGGTAGATTGTAGCAATGATTGTAAATAAAGATGGGATCTGCCTCATTCATGTGATGTTGCTAACTAACATTATCTGGCTCAGTTTGTGAATGCAGTTGCGGGAGCACACGGCTAATTAGTCATGACTAGCCACTATTATAAGCAGGCACCATGGGATCTCATCCATCAAGATCACCATGAGCATTTAACAAACAGAACATTTGTTTTTATGGTTCTGGGATGCTATCAATTCAGAGGCTCTGGATCTCTGTTGTACGTGCAGGTGAGTATTATAGTCCCATCTGCAATAACAAGTGACAGCATATCATTCTTCAATTTAGGACAAGTCTCAGTTTCCCAGAGAGCTAATCATGATATCTAAGGTTAATTTCCTTCCATACATCTGCCATCAATAAGCAATTAGGCAAAGAGGAAACAAAAGCACTCAAACTTTCACACGTTACTCCATCTCTTTTGGTTCAGTCAATTAATTTCAATAGCGCAATTACTGAAGTGACACATGGATTTAGTCCTAAAGTGATACTTGGGAAAAAAAAACGTTATTACTTTTGGCCTCCTGACATGCTGTCATTTTTCTTTATCTAGCTGCTTAGCATGCAAGAGTTATTGATCAAGCGGTTGAGCAGATGTCCTGAAAGGCTTTTTGTTGAAAGCAGCTGTTCAACCGAAATGAGAAAGTGTGTATTGATGAGGTGTGCTTTGGAGGTTGCCTTTCTGTTCAGTATAAAGAAAGTGAAATCAACTTCTCGGTTGACCTGTGACAAAGTAATATTTTCCAAAGTATTAGTTTTACACTTACAATGTGAAATATATTTTATTATCACCAAAAAAAAGTTATTATATCATTGTAATTAAGCAGACAAAATTACATAAAATTTTGAGTGCACACCTTACAATTTCAACTTTCAAATATTTCAATATATTTTGATGTTTTAAACCTGTTTTCTATTCATTTCTATTAAGGGTACAATTATCCACCCCGCTCATGATACAATACATGTAATGGATTGTCAGCACTCAGACATGGTTTCTGCTATTTTATACACACAAGATGGAGGCCAAAGAACCACTCAACATGAAGCGTGGTTTATGCCATGGTCACTTGTTAACATAAACATAATAAACTTATGAATAATGTCTGGACTGGATACATGAATGAATTCATAACTGATGAATCAGTCTAAGAGACGGAATGTTATATAGGCCGATAAAAAGGAGGATGCTGTTGAGGCGAACTCACGCGTCCTGAAGTTTATTTGGTCAAACTTTAAGTGGAGTCTAAAATCATGTTAACACTTATAATATACACGTGATGCACACAATAAAATGAAGTAAATTCGTCTTTTTTGTGCAGTTTTTTCAGTGTGACTTACTGTTATGAATATGTATTTATGTATGTATGTATGTATATAATGTACACATATTTGTTTTAGGTGACGTTGAGGTCACTATATAATGCTATTTATTTTATAATATGCACTGTAACTTTTATGTTAAACATATATTTTTTTTTCGAAAAGCACTCAGCCATACCTGTAGTATTGCCACTGACAGTTGACATGACATGGGGGTAGGGGGAAGCGTTCTATATTATTTCTCTTTATGTTCTATTGGCTCTCTCTTTATGCTCTCTCAATTAAAAATGGTGTGTAAGCAGAGGTTTGTGTGTGAAAGAAAGTAAGACTTTGACACAGGTTTTTGACAGTGAATGTGACAGAGGAGAATGTGTCTGAGACAAAGGTTAATCTTGAGGAGGACCCTGATTATGAGGCATCTCCTAGTATTGACCTCTTAACTCACTGCATACACATTACATTTCAAAACTAGATTATTATTATGGTTCCACTTCAATTAAAGGGGTTGACTAAGTGCTGCTAATAACATCAAAAAGGTTCCAGATATGTGGTCAGTCCTGCTCAAGACATAAAATCAGCATTGAGAAAATACTCTGGAAACCGTCTATGTGACTATCTTGCAGCCTCCATTGGTTTGCTCATTTTGCTGGAGTGTACAAATTGTTTAAAATAGTTTTTTCTTGGTGTCAATTTGACCCCATACATAATTATGTTCCAATCAATAAAAAGTAAAAACTAATAAAAAAAGTAATATATTAAACAAAGTTGACTATATTGCCAAAAATATTGCCTCAATTCCCTTACATAAAGTCATTTTATTAATTCAGTCATTTTCTATACCCACTTCTTCCTTTTCAGGGTCACAGGGTTCTGCTGATGCTCCAGCATACTTTGGGCAAAAGGCAGTGGTACACCTTAGACAGATCACCAGTCCAAGCAACACACATAGTCATCTGTAAAGGGAACTTTGAGTATTAAACTAACCTGATGCAAGTTGTGAGGGAAACCGAAGTACCCAGAGGAAACCCATGCAAGCAGAGTGATAACATGCAGTCTCCTGTCAGGATTGCCCCCAGCTGGTCTCGAACCAGCAACCTTCTCACGGAAAGACCACTTTGCCACCCACCGAACTAACATCTTTTTTCTCAATACGTAGGTGTTAACATTATAAACAAAATCCTTTTTTGAGACTGAAACACAAATGCATGGTACAAAGGAAACCTTTCTTCTTTTTTGTTTCATGGGCTGAAAAATGTTTATTCAAATAATTCATTGAATGTAAGTGTGAATCAATTATGACACAACGTGCAATTTGAACCAACGAACCAACCCTGTAAGCCACTTCTGACACCAGTTCTTTTTTTACACATTCTAGTTATAAGCACAAGACAGGTCCAAACTGAAAAGAAGCACCATGCAATTGTCTCAGCAGGGTGCGAAAGGGAATTTGCAGGAAGTGTTTCATGTGATAATGCTGCTGCATGAACAGTCAGTGCCCACCTACGCTGGCGCATTGACAGAGCATCATGAATCGTTCAGAGCTTGTAAAAAATGCAGATGTGGTAAACCACCACATTCATTTTATACCCAAACTGAGGACAGTGTGCTCCTTCTGATGGACACATAGGCTTAAATCAAGGCTGCCTTTTATTTAAAACTGGAAAACCCTTCCAGAATCACATCTTTTTAGTAGCAGGAAGTTTGAGTTACATTTTTCTCTCTGCCTTTCGACATCAGGGCAATCCATATTGCTTCCACGTTGAGCTTAGCATGATTTTGTTGATTTCATATGCATACAGCTTCACACACGCACACACACACACACACACACGCATAAACGCGCACACACACACGCACACACACGCAACACTGGTTTTACACAAACAGCCTGTATGATAGTATTTTTCAAAAATGACAGCATTCAAACGGAATCCTTAAGAACGCATTTACAGTTCAGCATCGTTGGTGGCTGTATCTCAATTCACCAAGAGACGTCAGAATCTCCCTGTGGCCCAAATGCCATCCACTCATCTTCCAGATTTCCGCTTCCTCCTCTTTGCCTTAAGAGTGCTCTGTATAATACTGTGACTTTCCTTTTAACTGGTTTGTGTGAGAAGTCTGGCTCTCATTGATAGACTAAAGCTTCGCTGACACGTTCCAAAACCCCCAGCCTGCACCACCACATCTTCACTTGAAAGGGCATAGGATATACACAAGATTTCATAATCTGTTTCAAAGACCGAAGAGTGTTAAAGCCGGGATGGAGATTTAGTGTTCAAATGCTTAATATGGAAGAGCTATGCATGTCATTATAAAGTAAATGCAGCTTGAATGCAGTTCAAGATGATGGAAAAGTGCATGTGATTTAAAGCTTTATGATTTGGAAATGATTTGGAAAATGGATGTGAATCCAGTACTCAAAGTGGAATTTATCGTGTCATGGAATGTTACCGAATTTTGAACATTTGAGATGGAAAGCAGGTCTGTGCACTGGCTTGCACCTCACAAGTAAAAACGGCTATGTAAACCTACTTGAAACTGACATATTTTTACCCTTTTGCCATAAATGTAATGAAAGTCTGAATGGATTTTATTTGGTTTATTTGATTTCTACTTGTGTTTAGTAGGTTCACAATGAAGTATGGCCACAAAAATTCCCAGTTAAAAGTCAGAGCAAAACAGTGAATGTTGGTGCTAGAAGCTAAAAGAAACCACACATTAGCAAGCAGCACCCTGATCTCAGTGTGTTAAAGCAGTGCCAGTGTGATCCACAAGTCATGGATAACCATTCCATGAATTTCTGCCAGTCTCTCATCAACCTCCAAAGAAATAAGGAGTTTGGTTCCAAAACACAATAATCACCATAAAAAACAATAAGTTCCAAATCTGAACTGTATTTTTTTTTCACATTTTAAAAGCCCACAACACAATACTTGTCGTAATGCAATCCTTTTTGTTTCCAAAAAAAAATTTCACAAAACACCATAAATCTGTTAAATCAAGCACAGTGCAAAGAATATGAGGAACTCAGGAGGTGGAAAAATGCTCGTTGTCATCTGCAGAACAAATTTTGAATAGTTTAATATTCCTTCCATGAAGATGGAACAGAAATAGGCCATTTTCAAGTGTCAGTAAAGAAGTTCAAAAGTCACCGGCAGGCGAAACTGCGAGACACAAACTCACTTGACCGGGCAGCGGATAACTCCATGTAGTGAGCGTGTGTGTTCTAAAAAAAACAATGACGGCTTGAATTTATAGCGTTTTGTGAAGAAGAAAAAAAACACTCCATGGAGTAATTGCATTTTGGGGAATACAAATATTTGAATAAGAATATTTTTATAATATATACTTTTTTATTTTTAAATATTCAAAATTTTTATGTTTTGAAGTGCTTTATGAAAGGTTGGAACAGAAAATTTGGATTTTCCTCAAACCAATTTTGTGCACTTTTCTACACATTTTTACTCAAATTCAACAAAATTGTGCTTTGGGGACAAAAAAAACTTAACTTAAACATCTACAGGTACGGTCATCAATAATTTTACGTTTGTCTATGTCTAAATGTTTGCAGTGTACGAGATTGTAGCTGGGTTTAAAGCTGAAGCAAAGTGCAATCCATATCTTCTGTGGTCTTCATTTAAATATAACGAGGAAAAAATATTATTTGGGTGGAGAACCTACTGCAAATCAAGAAAAGAGAGTAAGATTTCATCATGCTACAACAAATATACTAAAAACAAATATAAAAGGTTTCTCTTGTGTAATGAGTTTGTAGCAAATGACATGCTTTCAAATAGAGCTTTCCTCTCCGGGGTCTGTGCATCTACTTTTCCACCAGTGTGAGTTGGGATTGGTTCCAAAAGGCACAGCAAGACTCTGCTTAGAAGTATATATGTGTAGAAGACTATAGTGCAAAAATCGCACTGATTTATGACCTGAAACTATGATTATTGCAAAATTTGTCTTCTTTTTATTCTCATCAAAGGTACCTTGAGCTGTACTGAATTTCATACCAGTGTCTTTCTGTGTCCAACAGCTCCTCCCAACAACATTTCAGTGGTAGCAGAGAACACGCCAGCTCCATTCAGCCGCTACCAGGCCCAAAACCTCACTCTGCTTTGCATTGCCAGAGGAGGCAAACCCGCGCCAACAGTGAGTCCCATGCACATGCTTTCAGAGCTAAGAGTCATTCACACAGTCCATTAGATTCAGGTATTTCAAAAGCTTTCTGATCTCACGTGCCATTGTAGTATTCCTAGCTTAGCTTTGGCAGTATTTGTAGCAAAAACCATGAAGATTGTTTTCACTTCACTCTGCTTCCATTTCTGTTCCCTGTTTTTCATGATTAATTGCTCTATCCAAACAGAGCTATGAAAGTAATTCAGTGGAGGGATATTGTAATTGACCAAAACAAACATGATCACATGGGAACTATCAACGGTCCAACTTAATGTGTGTAAACAAAGAGACGGTTCACTGAAAATTGTCATCATTTAATTACCATTGAGAGCCTGTGTTCTATGTGACATTAAAAGAAGAGATTTTCTGGTGTTGCATTATTTTGCATACGTTATTTATTACAGGATACATATTTTTATTTACAAATGTAAAGACAAATGTTTTTTTTATATATAGTTCTATATTTAAGGGTTCAGTTTTACTGGTAAGGCTAGTACCAGAAGTGAGAAGATCCCAATTGAAACCCATGCTAAAACACTGACCTATACAGCAGAACTTTATTCATACAACAAGAATTTAGTTTTAGTTGTTGATCACTTTGATTTATAAAATTTCAACCACCTAGGCATCTTTGTGCCCTCTCTCATCCCAACTCACCTTTTGCCTAATTAAGATTACCCAAAAGTGACACACTTCCATCCAATATACAAACACAAAACATCAAATGGTTATACACACAACAAACACATAATGTAGAACAGGACATTACCAAAAATAACGGCTTTCATTTGTCTAAAAGTAATTTTAAAAACATTTCCAAACCAAAAATAAATAAATAAATACCAAATATGAATACAAGCCCAAAAGAGGTCAATTAAACTAAAGAAAATCAAACTGAGCCAACACACAAACCAACTAACTCAATTAAATAAAAGTTGACTTAATAAGGCAAAATAAGTTGGCGTCAAATAATAAGTTGCCTGCACAAATGCCCTAATGTAGCCACTTCCTGTATTAAAAGGAAATTATTGAATTAGCAAAATATTTGACCAAACATAACTCAAATATGTGTCAGAAAGAAAAGAAGATCTGTGTACTACAAGTAGAAATAATATGTGATGTTGCTCTAAAATGGAGGAACAGTGCTTTGTGTATCGAGTTATTGTATTTAGTACTAAACCAAAACATTAGCTCAAAAGTGTGACTTCACCCAATACTTCACCCCTCTTTAAAACAAAGCTCTTTTTACGATATTTACCTCTGAGAGGAATCCTGCTCCAATCACTTTTGATTTGGAGTGTCATCAGCAGCTGAGCCCTCTTCCTCCTCGGACACAGTTCATACAGATAGTGCAGCATCAGGGTATTGTAGACTTTTAATGCCCTTTTTGCATAATATATGTGTAGTAACAGTAGTGTAATATTTGTTGTTAGACATTCCTTTTGGAGATGCATGTGACACGCAGCATCCAATAATCAAAAATCAAGTAAAACAATGTATATTTAAAGATAATCTGGGATGGACTGGCGATCTGTCCAGGGTGTACCCCTGCCTCTCGCCCAATATCTGCTACAAATAGGCACCGGCAGACCCCTATCACCTCCAAAAAGGGAATCAGCAGGGGGCTAATAATAAAAGTGTTTTTTGACCTTGGAGAATTCAAAAACCAAAACTTTTCATAATAATGATATAGGCTCTTTAATTGAAATCAATCTCTAAGTGCTTGATTTCCAGACATACATTAAAGGGTTGAATAAACAAACACCTTTTTATTAAAAATGAAGAATTAGTAAAGGTGACTAAAGTTCAAAGAAGTATGTCACACTTTCATCACATCGTATAGTACTTTTTCTTCCTTTCAATCAGTGTTTGTGCTGTGATTGTGTGGGGTAGGATGCAAATGCCCTTTAAGTGTCTGCTTTAACTGAGTGCTTTTATTGAAATCAGTGGGGTTTCTGAGGGCCACGCATACACCTCAACCTCGTGATCGCCATCCACACCAGCTCCACTTGAGTTCAGCCAGCGGTGTGAAAATCTCCCCAGCCCATTAATCACGCTCCGTGGGCGCACTGTAATGTATTCCAGCTCTCTTTTGCCCCCATCTCCAGCAATTAAGGGCCCAGCGTGATCAGCGTGCATGGTGGAAATGATTTCCAGCACCCCACCTGAAGAGTGACATTGCAGAGAACTACACTGACCACTGATCAGCCCTGGCCTCAATTAGCACAAAACTGCCAGAGCAAGTCCATAAGTGAGCTCACAAATTCTCCCCTTACCAGCCAATCCAGTTCTATTCATTCACAGTAGACTAGAACTTCATCAGCATCGGCCCGAATGCTCCTCATCAAACTCCCAGGTAGAGCTGGCTAATGTAGACAAGCAACGGGAGCCAAGAAACAGCAGGTCAATTAGAACTCAAAAGATCTTAGTCAAAGGATCCCGGGTGTCTGGGAGCCTGATGAGACTCCTGCAATAATATTTTTTTTCAAAGGAGTTTATGCTCTTCTGTGTAATTTTTAACCTAATATGAGTGACACAAAATATAACAAGACAACGCATCTATTGTCTCGTTGTACTGCTTGTAAACTGTGAAATACATTAGACCTTTATTTTAGGTCAAATGTTTTATCTTTTTTTTCGCAGAAATTAATTACAGTGATAGCTCGAGATGGGAAATTAATTCATTCCAGGGTGGCTTTCGTATCATGAAATTTATGTATAAATGTTATAAATAAACATGAATCATTTGAAAATATTGGTATAAAAGTTAATTAATCTTATATAATATATATTATATTAAATAATTAAATTCAAAGAATATTTTTTAAATGTATACAAAAATGTGCCAAATATGTAAGTATTTGACAGGGGAGAGAAACATTTTCTAATTTTTTTTCTGAAATTATAATTAAACAAATTAAGTGTATTAAAGGGGCTATGTTATACAAAATTGACTTTTCTGACATTACTAGCATCTTTAAGTGTCATTCCCTCATCAAAAACATGCCTCAAGTTTTATTAAGAATCTTTCACGCATGTTTGTGTAATCCTGTATTTTTGTGAGCTGACAACACCTCGATGTTCCTTGCAACGCCCATAGTTCTTATCTCTGCCCACTGATCAATCAGAATAATCTGATCAAGAACAGATAGGGTAAGCTGCCTGACCCGGAAGTGAGAACCCGTGCTGAAGAACGATGCAGAGATTGTGTGTTTTTTGTCGATTGTAATTTAATAGTCATTAGTGTTGGGCGATAATAAGCAGTTTGGATATTGATGATGTCCAATGTGAAATATCGAGATGGACAATGACATCGTCCCAATCACCAACTTAGATTTGAGATTTACTGCCTAATACATGGTGACACAGCATTATTAGTGGTTATGCTAACCGACCTAGTATTGCACAAAACATTTGAAACCGGTTAATAATGTCAACAAAACACCAAAAAAAAGAGAAAGAAATAACAAACTTATACAGTAGTGATGACACTCAGTAGTGATGAGACTCACACAGAACTCTTTGAAGCTCTTTGGACTTTATTTATATCCCTTTCCAGATCGGGAGTCACACAGAACATTCTTAATTCTCATTTGAACAACTTCATGCCATTCAATTTGACTTACGACTGGAGGCCATTATGCACTACATTACCCATGATTCCTGAGCTCCAAAAGGGGCATGGAGAAAGTATGACTGTGGGAGGAACGGTGGTAAATGGCAATTCAAGTGTTGCACAATATGGCCCCTTTAAATGTAATTTGAGAAATGTTTGAGTGTGTTAGTTTTGATTATTAAAAAAGAATAATAAATTAAAAAAAAAACTATTTACTTTGTTGGCACTTTTGTGGACTAATAAATCTACTTTAAAGAGTGTGACTGGTTAATGCATTAAATTTGAAGAAGGCCTTCACTAAGCACCACTTTTTACCCCAGGAAAGACACGTTTCACACCTGCCATTGGAAATACATTTAAAATAGTTTTGAATTGTTTTATTGTTATTTATTTAAGAAAGATAGATAGATAGATAGGTAGGTAGGTAGGTAGGTAGGTAGGTAGGTAGGTAGGTAGGTAGGTAGGTAGATAGATGAAATGAATGGATGAATGAAAGATCAAAGATGATGCCTCTCATGGATTAATGACTGCGTCGTACACTTCCAAAGAAAAATTCTGTAATATGGTGGAACAGGATCTAGACTGGTCGCATGGCCATCACGCCACTTCAGCCTATCAGTCTAACTTTTTACCTTAGGCAGAATTGAACTGAATCATGGAGTTCCTATAAGTTAATAGTATTATTATTGTTTATTTCAGAATGTGTTTAAATATAGCTCTACGGTGGTCTCTTTTTTTGCATTTTGATGAGGCTTGAAATTTAATTCATACCTGTCTCAATGGATGCAGTGTTTGAGAAAAAAAAAATATTTTTGGCAAACTACATGGCATCTCATGTGGATTCACATGTCTATCTTTGTTCAGGTTTTAAAAACACGGCAAACATATTTTGTAATTAATTGTCTTCCAGAAATAATTTGGTGTCTGAGGACCTGAAACCCTCCAATTAAGGAAGAACAAGGATGCCAAAGTCACTCTGTAATTCATGATAGGCTAAAAAATAAACAAATAAACACATATATTTTGCCACTTGAGGCATTATTTGGTTATTTACAAAGGGTGTCTCTAGACTCCTTGGCCTAGATACGTTGTTAAACTTTTTCTCTTCTTTCTGCATAAAGATATTTTCGTTTTACAAGGCAATACTCTCCTCTGGTTTGAAACCCAATAGGGAAATATAGAGAATAAACTATAAACATAATTTGATTTTAATTCTTTATGTGGGAATAAAGAAGCTAGCAATAGTATCTTACCATATTAAAAATACTTAGAGTGTGTTGTAGGACATTTTAAACACTTACTGGCCTCTTGTGTGCTTCCGTTTACATAATTTAAAAGAAAATTGTGTTCATATAATTTTCCCTTCACTGGGATTCAGCTCATTCATTTGTTTAGATTTTTTTATTACTATTATTTAATATTATAAGCTCATCCAGGAATCCAGGAGCAGCCCCATGTGTATTCACCTTCAAGTCATGTTTATCTTCCAGAAATTTCAGACCAAGTCCAAAGGTACATCCCGAGCCACAAAAACATAGCTTTGAAAAAAAACTATTCTATTCTAACCTCAAAGTGGTTTTGTCCAGTCAAATGTCTCAAAAAGTCAATTGAAAACTGCATGTAGACACTATTCAAGGCAGAAACCAGTGTATTTATCTTACCCATTATAGAAGACTCTGGAAGCAATTTTTTAGAAGGTGTAACAGAAAATGCTGCTTTATTTAGCTTTAAAAAACACTAGCAATGGTAAAAAAGCAGTTAACAAACTGCATAGAAGGAGAGAGTCAAAAGAGGAAGACGGAGAGAGAAAATTGAGGACGGAGAAAGAGAGGGGCCTCAAAGAGCCAAGTGGCCCTTTGAAATTTCAAAGCAGAAAAGAGAGATAGCTTCTTTCTGTCCCATCCTTTAAAGAGACAACCATTCCTAAAGCTGAGATGTAACTTTCCCTCTGTGATAGAACATCCTTTTTTCTATTACAGTTCTAAACATTTAGGGTTCAGGACTGAACTAATTCCAAACCAAACTGAATCTGGTTCACTGTACAGTTTATGCAGTCATGCATTATGTTGAGCTTGAGGTACCAAGCAAATGAAAGTGAGGATAGCTGTTCCTCTCATACTTACATCATTTATTGATTCCTGTAGTCAGTGAAGTAACATATCTATGAGCAATTGACTATATAACCACTGGAGCGTCTGCAATTGTTCTTTTTTGCACAGCTCTGAGCTTTGCATGGTGATTTGCATAACTGTATGTGAATTGATGACGTTTCAAAGTATGGTAATTACAGTGCATTACAGGGTTTTTTTTATACAGCCATCAACAGCTGTACAGGAAGCTGTAAAAGTGTTATTGGTGTAGGTATTTTTGATAACATGTATAGGCTATTCACAGTGTCAAACCTAGAACATTCCATTTAATTAAGATAAACAAAAGCGCAGCTGGCAACTCAAAATGTACTAAGAAACTAGAAATGTTTCAAAACAAAATCTGCAAAGAACGCAAGAAAGAGCTCCTGATTCCAGCCTGGAAAGAGAACAAAGATCCTGGACAATCATGGCAACTATGCTGCACAAAGTGGGCGAGAGCTCAGAATTCCAAGATTTACAGGAGATTGATTTCGAGACAGGGATTAGAGAACAGGCGAACCGAGCTTGAACAGCATACTGCAGCAATAACGGGTAAGCATACATGGGCTCATCAGGAGAGAAATTTAGTTAGCTAGTGAGAGATGTTTAATGTTCAGCGGGTGAAAGAAATACTGAAGAGACACAGAAGGCAGGGAAAGCACAGAACGGAAAAACAAAAACAAAGAAGCCAGAACTTAGCAGTACAACTCATATAGTGCTACCCATTCTCATGGCCTAAACAAAAGTAAATGCTGGGTTGTGAAGAAAGCAGGGGATGTTTATAAAGGTAAAAAGTATGGTGCTTCTACTGCTCCTGCAGATTTTCTTGTAATGTGGGTGGTCCTGGAGCATAACAAGTAGAAAAACAAGGGAATACTGTATTTGCTTTTTTCAATAGTAACAGAGTGGAGAGCATGTATAGTAAAGGTATGGTAATTTAATACAGTGTAGTAATATAATACAGTAATAGACAAGAGAAAAGGAGGAGGGCAACTTAAGTCCAGAAAGACGTGAGGGGTCTTTCTTTTTTTTTTACACATTTTTGAGTTTCAACATTAAGTTCCATTTAAATTTTGACTTTTAATTACCTTTGCAATGTTTTTATTTTAGACCAGTCTTTGTTCATCAAGCCCCTGATGTATTTAGGTTACCATAGACAGCAGTTGATGGGCAGACTGGCCAGACTGCTGCATCCTCTGAACAATCTGCTTCTGACTGAAAGAGAGCTTCATAATCACCCTCTGTATTATCTATCATTAAGTCCCCTCTGCTCCCACTGCCATGGTTTACCATACAAGTAAACCCATCATCTCTTTGACACTTCAGATATTAAACGGGACAATGCTGAGAATGGAACATTTACTATTGTAAAGTCTCTAAATGAGCTTTCTAGTCAAATTCGGGCAGTTGGCAATTGACTGCAGGCAGGTGCTTTCATTAGTGTCTATTCAGAAGAAGACCTCTCTGCTGGCTACAGGAAGAAATTGTGCTCTGGCGAGATGCTGAAATATATCAGTGTTTGTTTGCTGCACGCATTCATATCTGCAGAGGTGCGAGCTTGCACACGCTTGCTTTGTGTTCTTTGTATGGATTCTGATGCATTCGAGAGCAGAAACTGACAAGTTTTTTTCTTTCCTTTGTAATACTGTGATTCCAAGAATTTGAAAAAACACTTCAAGGGCACTGCACTACAAGATGTTTTTGGCTTATTTGAGCACCTACTGTATTATTGTGCAATGCGTTCTGCGTGGATAGATTCGATATTGGCTGTACAGTAAATACTCTCTTTACTGAGGCTTGTGTGGGACTTAGATGTTTGACAGATTAGACGTCTCTGCACGCTCTGGTGTGTGTGTGTGTGCCAATCACAACAATTAAGAAGGAATGACCCGACCCACCTATTGTTTAATTTTAATCTCAAATATAATATGTAGGTTTCAGAAAGATTATTAGTCTTTATATTTTTGTTGTTAAAGAAATATTACAAGACTTATGAAAATTTGCATGGTGATTCATGTGCAATCGTCTTTCATTCATTCATTTTACAGAGATAAAATCAGTGCCATCTGTGACATCTAGTGGTGAAAAGAAGGGATAATTCTTGGAAGTACAATACCTGGGATATTGCCTGTGTTTTTTTAAAGATCTGGCACAAAAAAAGCTAAATGGCACAGAGGGTGCTTGGAACAGTGTTTAAGGTTTAGAGAAGGTTTGCCTGTATTTTATACCATTTTCACATAGTTTTATTCTTATCTTTGCTTTTTGGTAGCAAAGTAGTCCAAAAAGCCAAAAATGTCACCACAGATTTTAGACACTAACCAATAATAAAAACTCCATCATCAGGGTCTCCGATAAGTCTGATATCTCATTTGTTTCGACGTGAATGAGCATTGTGACTATGGCACTGGATACAAGCAATTAATGGAGATTAGAGGGAAATTAATATAAGAACAATTGATTACCCCTTTGTGAAATGAAACAATGGGCTTTTCCTGCTCATTGTATGATAAGGCATTAGCAGTACTAAGCAATTCTCTGCTCAAATGATTAATGGATCTTACTTTAATGGATGGTAGTTATTATACTATCTCTATTGGGCATTGTGAGACGTGTTTAAAAAATTAAAAGTGTTTTGCAAGTTGAGTCGCATTCTCCCGCACTTTTTGATGAATTTTCTATTGTGACTGGTTAACTGGCTCAAATGAGCAGAAACAAAACATTCCACAATTATAACAATGTGGGAGCAATTGGAAACGAGTGAAGGTTAACAGTTCAAATTACACAATTGGATTAGGTTGTTTATTCATTCATTCATCTTACCTGCTTGTTCTCTTTTGGGGTAACAGGGGTCTCTTTGGGGCAACAACAGCTCACATCATAATTGCCAGTCCATTGTAGGGGAACACACACATTCACACCTACGAGTAATTTAAATTATTCAATTAACTTAACACAAGATTTTGGGATTGTGGGGGAAACTGGCCCTTGGGTTGTTTTATATATAATTAAAAAAAACTAGTTAATAAAAGAATTTCATAAAATCAAATAAATGTAATAAATCCATTAACTGAGGTAAAGACATGAGAAAGTGGTGTGTTCTTGCAGTCATATTGGTGAAGATGCTTGTGCTGAAGTGTTGAAGTATAGCATCAGAAATACACATACAAAACAGCTCTGTTCAAAAGTCCAGAATTCACTGAGCTGTATTCCAGTGTGAATTATTAAAGAGAGCATGTAAGCAAAGACGCAGCCTGGAATGAGTTGAGCATGTTGTGTGACCGTTACCTTGGTGATTAGCATGGCTATGAATAGAAGTTCTGTGCAGCCTCTCTCTCTCACTCTCTCATACATAAACGTACTGTCTGATCCAAACCCAGTTTACACAAGTGGTTTACAGCTCCATGTGCTGGTTGTATATGGGTATTGCAGTAGGTCTAAAACTGTCACTACACGTCTTCAAAGTTTTAAAATTGGTGTTCTTGATTACTCATTCCTGACTGGAAGTATTGAATTATCAAGTCAATTGCGCATTTGTATGATTTTGCAATGTGATATTGCATCTACATAATGAAAAGTGTGCTTGATGGATATGAAAATAAAGTCTTGGATCTGTAGGCCATTGAGCTCTTTTGTAATTCCCTGGAAACTTAAGTCCCACAAACACTTTTTTAGTTTTATTCAAAGCAATTTAATGTACACTTTATGCATCTAATACTCCTGGGTGCTTAACTGCAGCTTTGATTTATTGTGTTTACATGGTAAAAAATATTGTTAGGAGGTTAACTATTCTCAGGAAAGTTCCTTGTGTGGTTTTATTTGTCCACTAAAACATATAGATCCTCTGAACTGCTGCTGGTCTCTTCATCCATATTCCATTGTCCTTTAAAAAATCCTCAGAGGTCAATCAATTTATTTTTTTTGGCATCCAACACCCTCTAATATTAGCCATTAGCCATTGTCTGAGGCCTTAGCTATTAGCATGAGATTTACTCGCTGCAACCGCCTTTGCCTGTTCTTCTCGGTGGCCGCAGGCACAAGTAGTCAGATAAAGCAAGTAAAAGCCGCAATGTGGTATATGCTGTTAACCTCTCTCAGCTGCAGAGATAAAATGTGTACTTTAGAGCACATTAGCCTCAAAACAGCACTAGGCTCACTCTCTTCCTGTCACTGAATACTTCTGACATTGCTGGCAGGAAACAAGACTTCTCAAGGACTTAAGCTTAATTCACCCATGTTACATTATGTTTATTTACCCAGCAAGTGTGGGGGCATAAATGGAGATCGAATCAAAGCCAAACAACACCGCACAGAGAGAGAATGAGAACAGGAAAGGGTTAGAGCAAGAAGAGCTTGTGTGTAAAGCAATGAAATGTCGATCTAGTACAAAATAGAGACTATGATTCTGAATGTCAAAATGTTTATTTATATTTAGGCCATGGTCAGTCCAGTTAGGTTTGTTCACTTATATTATCAATCTGTCGTTAATGGTAACTATAGTAACTTACTGCTTCCTTTATTAGCTAAAGGGCAGCACCAACTTTTCCAGATTGGCTGTGTCAGGGTCTGAGCCCGGTTGTGATGGCAAAAGGAGCAGAACTCAATCGCCCCGTTCAGCAGGTTCTTTCATTATACAAAACAAACAGAAAATACCCGTTATAAGAAAAAAACCCACAAAAAAAACTAAACATCAGATCTGGAACACAAAATAAGAGACACCTAAGAGATGGCGCTTGGAAAAAAACAAAAAAGGAGACAATACTAAATAAGGAGTCTGCGTACAGTCACAATGAAGCAGTATGATCAGTATAATCCTGTGCTAAGAGAAAAGAAAGAGGGGAATAAATAGAGACACTGAACGAGGACAGCTGGGAATGCGAACGAGAAACACGTGCAGAAGATTAAAGCAATGAAGGAGGGCAGAAAGAGGGAACACATGGAGTTACAAACATAAAAAGAGTGCATGTGCAGAAATGTCCATGTGGAACGAATGAAAATGACACACAGAGGAGAACTGAGAAAAAGGAGAGACAGAGAGGAAAACTAGACATGGGGAAATAAGGGTATGACAGGGAGTATTTTAGCATTTTCAGTCGTATACTATCTTTATTTATGCAAAAACCTGATTTGTGGAGCGCTGCTGGTTTACTGTCTAAAGCTGGACTGAGAGACACAAAATGTTGTCAGCAGCACAGATCTCTGGGCATTTGAAAGAGGCAGACATTGTGTCAGTTGGTCTGAACACTGGGTTCAACAAACAGATCCTCCTCCAGCACAAACATGAGTTAAATCTTGCCTTACTTCTTTTTTTATATTTAATTAAATA
Source organism: Danionella cerebrum (assembly GCA_007224835.1). Lineage (NCBI taxonomy): Eukaryota > Metazoa > Chordata > Actinopteri > Cypriniformes > Danionidae > Danionella > Danionella cerebrum. Next base: position 26,517 of record SRMA01025068.1, on the reverse strand, counting down.
CTTTAGCTGAAAAACATGTTGTGCTATTGTACTTGTTTGAAAGTGAGAAGGAGTAGATTTTACTTCAGACTCTCAACAGCGGTTTTAGAGAACATCAACAAACTGCCTTACGTTTCATAAATGATATAAGAGATACATAAGGGATTGCCATGTAGAAGCACTTTGAACACTTTCAGAAGGACTCTTAAACATTACATGTTAGATGTATTTTTAAAAACGTTAAAATGCAAAGTGCCATCATGTTAAAGGTCTCTGACAAAGTTTGTCAGACAAACCTTAAGCCCTGAAGCTATTGTTGCCTAAAAAGTGGCAATATTCGTACTTAATTAAACTCAATTTGCCTCGCAGCTGTGTCAGTTCAGCAGAACAATCTTGAAAACAGAACTATTTTCTGGTTAGTCACAGAGTTAAACAACTATACAACTGCTGCTTTTATCATTTGAGCCATGTATTCAGCCCAGATATTATGAAATAAACTGTATAATTAACTCTCAGTTGTGCTTTATGCTGTATTAACACACGTGGTGGGGCTTTGTGTCATGTGGTTCTACCTCGTGCTTTAATACAGAAAAAAACATTGCTGATTATCTCTCATATTCATCCTCCATTCATCATCCAACCCATCAGGGTCATAGGAGTTTCCAGTGCTCATTGGGCAAGAGGCAGAGGTACACCCTGGACAGATTGCCAGTCTATTGTAGAGCAACATTCACACCTAAAGGGAATTTTTGGGATTGTGGTGAAAGCCAGAGTACCTGGAGGAAACCCACACAAGCATAGGGAGAACATAAAAAACTTCTTCCAGAAAGGTCACCAGCAAGCCTCAAACTGACATCTTTCTAACTGGAAGGCCACAGTGCTACCCACTGCGCCACTGTGCCACCACACACATGTTGTATTATTATTATTATTATTATTAATTTAGCCATGCTCTGGAGGTGTCTGCAACCACTGATTTGACATCCTTAGTAATATTAAAATTGTGAAATGACAAATTTCTTCTTAAGGATTGTATAATTGCATAGTCTGAAGACAGGAACATGAAGATGAGCAATACACTGAAAAAATAGCAAGTCTGAGAAGGAAAGGAGAATTTTTCACATGCAAAGTGTAGAAAGTACGGCTGTTTTTGTCTTGAAAATGAAAAGTTTCTTTGTTCCATGAAACTTATTATTGTAACAAGATCTCAGGTCTCATGTAGAACAAGTATGTTAAATTAAGTGTTATTGGCCTCACTCTGTAATACTGGTTAATGCAAGTACAACAAGGCACGTCATGAAGAAGAACTCTCTAATGATCAGAAACATTTTATTTTTATTTTATGCCAAAATTCTGGAACTGAGTTGCAGCATATTGGCCAAGATCCTACGGCAATTTAAAAGTACATGTGGCACTCAAACAAGTCTTGTGCAGGCCTAACAAATATTTCAGTGCACATGTTCACTGCATCCAGAGGTTGTCCTATGGTATTTGGCATTGGAATCATTCTGTCGGTGTTGCTGCAGAGGTTTAAGTGTTGTGGGTCACCCGAGACCATTTGCCGCCCACTGCGTCAAATTGGTTAGCATGACTGTCATCCCGGAAGGACACCCTCTTCAGTTTGGTGAAGACAAGGAAGCTAAGTGTTACAGGGACCATGACCTATGGTTTGTTGACACAAAGATAAGCTTGTTTGGTTCTAATGGAGGAAACCAGGTGAGGAGAATTAAGACATCTTGCCTACGGACAAGCACGGCAGTGGGAGTATCATGGTGTGAGGCTGCATGACAGAGCAGATAAAAAAAAGAATAGCCCCAAACATGCTCCTAAGACAACTGCTGCCTTAAAAAGTTGGTGCTACGTAGTGATACAAAGCATTGGTGGTGGCCATATGAAAAGTGTTTCTTGTCCTCGGGGTGTAACTGAAACCTTGGTTACATTTTAATTTATGCATGCCATAGACATAAGATACAATACCTCTGTTGTGATCTGGTTCTGGATTTTCCACATTTTTATGAGAAATTATATTAATATTAATTATCATTACAATACAAAAACAGTGTATTTCACACAAAATTGAATAACTGTGTAGCATTGACAGAGGAAAGAAAAAGCTGAGATATAGAATAAAAGTGAGTACTGTGCAAATATAAATGCTGCAGGCATTAGGCCTCCTGAATTTAACACACATATCTGGAGGTTGTGTGTTGAAGTGGAAACTTAATTCCCTGTCAAGTGATTTACCAGCTGGGAATCTTAATACCCAAATGCACTGTAGTGTAGAATGGTTGTCGCTAGAGGAAGGTAAACACAAAGCAGAAAGTGTGTCAAGTGTTTGCCATTCTCAGCTGCTTTGTACTGAACGATGCTGAGCATTCTCCCAGATACCTTTGTTGAGACTCGACAATCACTGGCCGGTTTATTTGCTTTTATTGTTGCAGAAACCAAACATTGCTTCCCCCTTTTCAATGCTATTATTCTTTATATGTCAAATTGATTCTAGTTTTCATGCTGGGGCTGATATTTGCATGGTTCATTCAGAATTGTTTTACATACACTAGCAGTGATGTAGGTGTCTTTTGATTTGTAAATAATAAACCATTAATCTTTTGAGACACCTGTAATACATTGCAATTCATATAATATACTTATAAGTCAAATACCACTCTGTGATTCACTCATAACTGTCCCTTAAAAACAAGGCTTAGGAAGCTTTGTTTTTACGTCAAACAGTTTATTAGTAATCATTTTTAATTCATATGGAAGTTGTGGGGCTATTTCTATTGCATATCAGAATATGTAATCCAGGTGGAACAATATCTAAACATCAAGTTTCTAAATCCTTGACTCCACATGTCCTTCTCCAGGTCTACTTCAAGCGGGATGGAGAGTTGATAGAAGTGATCTCCTACATTTCACCCACCGTGGGATATGAAGGCAATGGCAACATCAATGGTAACGGTGGCAGTGGCTCAGCTGGGGTGCGAGGGGCCAGACCTCTGATCAGCAGGGATCTAGACGACACTAAGCTGAGGAAGTCTCTGTCTCTGTTAGGTCCGGATGGCAGGCCTGGACGCCTCTTCACGGAGAGCCCTGGTCGGAACTATATGGCCAAACAACCTGGTCAAGAGCCCAGTCCAGCCACTGAGAGCATCCCAGAGACAGTGGTCAGCCGGGAGTTTCCTCGCTGGGTCCAGAGCACTGACCCACTTTACTACTTCAGCAACACGCATATCCCCCAGAGCGATGGGACGATTCTGGTCCAGGCCAAGCTCACCTGGACTCTGAATCCACAGCTGGACAACGATGCGCTGTTTAGCTGTGAAGTCATGCACCCTGCGCTCTCAATGCCTATGCAGACTGAAGTCATACTGGGTGAGAATATTTTTTTCATTTGGTGTGGTCTAGGAGTATTCAGTCAAAACAGAAATAAGCTAAAAACAGACCCTTTCATCTGTGAAACATCAAGATAACTATTTTTATTTTTTTCTGTGTGCCAGAATTTGAGGTTTAACTGGAAAATATAGCAAAATTTAGCAAAACTGCAAATCAGGTGTCTTGAATTGTTATTCGTGGATAAACAGAATGTTTTGCTGTGCATGAAAACCATTCAAAAACTAAACCATTTCAGGGATGTGAGTAATTGGCATCGTGCTGATTCTGAACATCTGCCCACATCTGCCCACAGACTATGAAGTGTTATCCAAATTTTATAAATTATTATAAAATTCCACTATATTTAATGGAAGGGAAGGTTCCTTTCAAAAGTGAAAAACAAAATGTATTTATATATTTATATACAAAAATTAGCACACATTCACACCTAAGGGGAATTTAGATTATTCACTTAAGCTAACCGCATGTTTTTGGGATTATGGGGGAAGCCGGAATACCTGTAGGGAACCCATGCAAGCACAGGGAGAACATGCAAACTCTTTCCAGGAAGGTCACCGGTGAGCCTCGAACCCGACAACCATTTAACTGGAAGGCCACAATGCTACCCACTGCGCCCCATACAAAATTATAATTATTAGAAATTTTAAAGTAATTTACATTAAAATATTTTCTTTCAACGTTTGCGGGGGGGGGGTGCTTTTTACAAGGGTTGTTATTTACACAAAAAAAGAATGTGGATGCATTTTCAGCTCAAACAAGGGCAGTCGTGTGTCACTTGGATGGGTTAAATGCACAGCACAAAATGCTTTTATTCAAATGCACTCTATACCTGATCTTAATGCCACTTTCGCTTCCAACATAGCTGAAGTCTAGGTTCTGGTCCTTTCATGGTATGTGCAAAGATTTTGAAATTTTGTACACAAAATGTGACCCTTATTTCATTTTTTTTTTTATTCACCAATGCAGGACGGATGGATGGAATACAAATAAATAACAAAAAGCAAACAAATAAATAATCATTGATCCCTATAAAGGTCCTCAGATGTGGCATAGCTGAAGGTAGCACTGAAACATGTGTTTATACCAGATGGAAACAGGTCTTAGATCAATTTAAAGCTTTGGGTTTGACCTTCAACCTGTTTATCCACCTCCTCTCTCCCAATCATTGGCACATCTCTTTACATCCTCTGACAAGTCCAGTGAGAGCAACACTGGTTTCTATTTGTTGCCTAATTGCGTTACAGATGAGCAGATTGCAGTTACTAATGCCGAATGCAAAATCTCCTGGTGACTGACAGGCCAATTCATTGAGCTGCCTGCACAGTAGATTGAGTTAACTTAACCACGCTATTGAAAAAGGCGACCTGAATTAAAGAAATCAGACACAAAGAGCATTTCACTCTGTGCTTGATGACAGCACTGTTGCAGGATCTAACTATTACAGCTCATGCATACATGTAAAAGGCTCTAGCATCTGATAATTAAGATGCCAAATCCCGTTTCACATTTGTTTCAGTCAAATTGCCTTTTTGTATTCACTTAATATCAAAGTCAGGGTGCAATTCCAAACACGAAAACTATAATACCTTTGTATTTTTGTGGATGGGAGGCACTTTTGGGGCTTCTTTTGCTTTTAAAGCTGCAACAAAGATGGCCTGACGATCCCATTATCACTTCAAAGGCAGCACTCACTTGTAGTCTACTATCAGCCTTCAGAAAAAAACAAGTGATGAGACGCTAGACAAGATAAACAGAGGCATTTCTCTCACATAGAAGTGCTGGGGTAGTGCAGAAACAGATGGGCGAAAGGACAAAAAATGACAAATAAGGTGAAGAAAGGGAGGATGATCTAGAAATTGATGCGTTTTCTATTCAATATATCGTTCACATTTTATTCTGACTTGCATCTTATACATCTCAATCTAAACAGATTCCCAGCAGCTATTGCAGACGTTTACCTTTAACCAAGATAGAGAGGGACTGGGTTTTATTTTCATTCCAACATAGATTCCTAATGTTTCTGAGAATTATTATAACCCCAGGAGAGACGGGCAGCAGATTAAACTTTGATCACATACAGATATGATGTGTACCAAACTTAATCATGTGATCTTCTCCAGTGAGGGAGAGATTGATTTGGCAACAGTGACAAGGCGGATCCCCGACTGAATAACACATCAATGATTCGCTTCACTTCTTTATATTCAGTTGAGCTCTATGTTTTGCTTGGTAATAGAAATATGCCAAGAGAGACTTTGCTTTAATACTTTTTTTCTTACTTTCAAAGCTCTTAGTGGGTTGTATTGCATTGGCATTTACACAAAAGAATAAAATGGGAAAAATGGGTAACATAATAGTCATTGTCTACAAGCAAGTCAAGATGAGGAAGATTTTTTCTTTAATTGGTAGGTAGAGAGCATTTCAGCTTCCTTTTCTTCTCACCTAGAGAATACAAAGCAAAAATGAGCAGTTGTTGATTTTAATTGGATCTCACTTAGAATTCACAGCAAATGCAAACCTAGCTAGAGCTAGGTACAGCCCCAGGTGACTGCAGTGAGTTCCTGTGTGAAATAATGATGGATGTTCCTTCTTTTGTTCTTTGCTTGACATCAAAGTCATTTCTGACACAGCAATATTGTCCAAATTGACCATATTATTTTGCTTAATGGACATTAATTTTAAACGGAACATATTTTGTGTAATAAAATGAACTATTAAACTATTTACATAATTATAACAAGCAAAATAAAAAAAAACCTCAGCCACTTTGCATGTGATCATGCCATTCTATGGACAATCATAACCGGATGCATTCATATGGTTCAGTAGGTGTAGATCATATAGTTTTTTATTATTATTATTATTATTATTATTATTATTATTATTATTATTATTATTATTATTATTATTATTATTGTTGTTGTTGTTGTTGTTGTTGTTGTTGTTGTTGTTGTTGTTGTTGTTATTATTATTATTAATATTATTATTATTATTATTATTATGCAGAGGCATAGTTTTATTTACTTAATTTAAGGAGCAATTTATTGGTCAAGGAGAGATTTATTTCTTACGTATAATATTTCTTCTTATTTCTTCATAGTATGACAATTCTGTTTTTAATCTAACGTTTACTAACTTGTTTGCCAATTTTGTTAGGAATATTTTGTTTTTTGGATTAAATTTGCAGTCATAAACAGTTTTGCAAAAATTATTAACCCGTCCCATTGTCTTCTATTATTTTCTGTGTTTAACGTATGTATGTGTATGTACAGTACGTATCTTTTAGCTGTATAAAACATTTACACATATATAACACTTTTACATTTGTTTTGGGTGATATTGAGGTAACTATAATACGCTATGATTAGTATGTAGTACTAATATGCAGTATAATTTTATATGTTAAGTATGATAAAAAAATAAAAACACAACCATACAAAGAACCACTGACCACTGGAATAATGGGAATTCTATTTCTTGGAGACCCCAAGAAGACACATTATATTCCAAAATTAAAAATTGTTATGGTCCCACTCCACTCTTAAATAACAGTTTTATTAAGCCATCATCTGAAATTTATGTACATGAAATGACAAACTTGGAGGGGAGGAGGGTCTATGGGGACCATGAGCTTGCGAATTTAGGGTAACAGGAGGGTACATACAAGGATTTTTACAACTTCATACAAGTTTTTTTACACTATGCATTTTAGGACCCATACTTTCCTAAGTGGGTGCTGAATTTTTAGTATAGTATAGTATAGTATAGTATAGTTTAGTATAGTATAGTATAGTATAGTATAGTATAGTATAGTATAGTATAGTATAGTATAGTATAGTATAGTATAGTCAGATGTGTTGAGAGAGCCATAATGTTTCATTATTATTGATTGCAGCCCCACAACTGTTTAAAATTAAATGACAATTTGGTGGGTTCGAAATACTTGGAAGGACATCATAACACTACAAAAGCATGTGCTTCATTTGAAACATAAAAGAAAGTCAGTCACGACTTCCCTTCCACCCCTTATTTATAGTATAATGTATGCAATCACTTTTGTAGAAGGTTTCATTCCCGTTAACGTTCATAGCAATTCCAGTTCAGGTGATCCACTAACCTGTTCTCAGTCAGAAAATGAAATTCATGTCGAGGTAGCACTCACAAGTCATAAATCTTTCACAGTTTCTAACATTTCCACATGAGACAGAAACATCTTGACAGGGACTCAAATTTGTAATACATTCACTGAATATTCATGAACAAAGACTGGCGCGGCACTGTAAATGGATGTGGTTGGTCCGTGGAGGCGGTGTTCTCCGAATGCTGTCCTCAACACAGAGCTTTGCGGCTGGGCTTCCTGCCCTGGCTTGGCTGGCTGTCAGTCATATCCAAATATGCAGTGATTCAGTCAATGCCTCTCCATAATTAAAGCTAAGCCTGGCTCAGCAATGATGATTTGCATGGGTGAAGGTGCTTCTGATTCAGCAAAACACAGATGAAGAATGAGTTCTATTCTCACAGAGGCTAGAGATGATCTATGTCTGCACTACAGGTTTCTGAGCTCAATCGACAGAAAAGAAGTATGTAGATGTGTTGTGTGGGCTGTGGGTTGATCTGGGAATGAATCTGCATTCAAACCTTACTTCCATCTTCAGTAGACAAAAAACAGAGGTTTGGTCAACTCATGGAAGCATGGTCTTTTTCATTTTAAGCATTTTTTGATGGTTTGTCCATTTACATGAATGTTGTTTGTCATGGGTATTTGGGAGTATAACACTCTCAAATAACTCCAGGAGACAAAAAGTTATCTTCCATGAAGATTACTAGGGACCTTGTAAAACAACAGATACAATACACAAAGCTATGCATTAACAAGAGTGTAATAAAATGAAGCTTTTATACTGGGATGAATATAAGTATTCAGTAACAAGTGTGGCATGAAGATCCTGAGGATCTCTGCTTCTGGGCGAGCACAGACGAAGGCAATGCTGGTGCAAGGTTAGCCTCCTGGGAAGCTGGTACCATTGCTCGAGCCTAAGAATCCACCTGGGAGAACAGCCACTGGACTTCTGCTTAGCTCTCCATGAAACATAGGACAGACAGTGACATTCTGTTCTCTCAACCCTTTTAAATGCCTTTACTGGCCACAGATGGCAATGCTGATCAAGTCTTACTCAAGAGATATGCTGAGTTCAGGTTTCATGATTTTCAGAGTAGCCGTGTCACAGATGATTTCACTGCACGACTGTCTGGGATTGCATTCAGTGACTAATGTATACTGTTATGATTTGTCTGCGGCATTGGAGAATACACTGTATAACTTTAGAAAGAGTCTCAAACAACTTTGTCTCATGTTCGCATACTGTCCCACAAGCAAACATTCCCAAGAAGTGACTTGAAAACAACATGTGTTCATGTGTGTAAGACGGACATGCAAGACTGGGATTATAATAAAAAATGGGAGTATGCAAGATTTTTTTTTTAAATTCTTAGGTCCTATTGACAGAGAAGAAGCCCTCAAGGGGATTTCATGGGTAACCAAATTGTCCCTTGAGTTTGTCCCAGGCATGTGCTTGCCTTTACCCTTTGATTAGAAAGAGAGATGTAGTTGTGGCAGTAAAATTTGTTTGGCAAAATGTCGATCAGTTTACTCCTCTGTTATTATATGGAAAAGGCAGGAGCAGTCTTTGAGTGACCCAAGGCTGGTGGGAACCCAGCCCTTTTCAATAGTCTCTTTGTGTTTTTTACTGTTCTCTTAAAGAAAATCGATGGAGCCATTGGGTCATGATTCATGCTTTGACAAGCTCTTAATCTCTCTTGTGTAATGCATTTCACATCTCTTTCTTCACTGAGCGTTGCCACTAATATCCTGCATCATTTCCATAATAAGAAAGCTCGCAAAAGAGGATTTCAGTGTTTAGTGTCCTGCCATAACTTGATTTATGTGTGAAAAACCCATTCATGGAACACATTGAAGAGTGAGAGTGGAAATCATAATCCATTAAGCAGCAGCGGGGGGTAATCATTAAACTGACTAAGACTGAACTGATGCCTCATTAGCTTTTGCTGGACAGTCTGCGGCATGATTGATGGCTAAAAGCATGATTAGCTATTGTTTCACATAGTTCTCCATAGTTGGATTATCTGGATGCATTGTGGAAGCCAACGTGTATAATTAGCCTTTATGAGGGTTGAAGAAGGGCTACCACGGGATGAGTTTTCGGACAATTCAAGCCCAAAAGACATTTTTTTAAACTTTGCAATTATGTTTAAGGGCAGGCATATGACCCACTAAATTAGTTTTATGGCTCTCATGACCATGCTGAAAAGGTGGTCATGAGAGTGTGTTAGTGCTCCCAAAATCCTGGTGAACAGGTGAAGTAGAGAATCTTGGTGCCTGGGTGTCAAGTTTTTTGTACAGAATCACTTTCTTATCCTCCACTTGATTATGCAAAAGACATTCTCTGTGGCTTAGAAGGTCCAACGATGAAGTTCTTTCCACATATTCCAGCTATTCTTCGAGACCAAATTAAACCCATCCAAGGGATTCGGTCCACACAGAGGGAATTAGTTCTCTTAAGTGTTTCTTATCTCACTTACCCCATTGTTTGCCTGAACGCTCTGTTTCTTTTTCAGTAATGAGTGTCTTCACATTTTAGGTAGTTGTCCCTACTGGGGAATAAAACTCCTCAGCATTTTCATCGAAGGACTCTAAAAATCTCAAACTGACCAAGTCAAACAGCATGACGTTACTTTGTTGACCCTATTCTAAATTGCAAGCGCTTTAAGGAATATGAAGGATTAGGAATTGTGTGAGTTAATCCTGCTGGCTTCAAAAGTAGCACCAGAGAGTGAAACTCGAGATTTAGAGAGAAATGTTAGACCCACACTGAAGTGGAATTTAATGGTGAAAAACTTCCTTTTCTTGTGACTTGTAGCAAGAGTCTTCCATGCCTCCCATGCAGAAATCTATTTCTGAACCTCTTTAAAAGATGTTAGTAGAGCCAAAGGCCTCATATGTAGGCAATTGTGGCCTAAGCATAGCCACAAACCATGTCGAACATAGAGGTACAAATCCCTCTGAGAGTGAGACGGGCAACTGGAGGTCTACATAGAAGCTATGACTCTAATGGGAGTAAAGTTTTGGGTAAAACAGAGGTCAAGTAATTGAAGGTATGTGTATATGGGAGGTCCCCTTGCACATTGGTCAAACAGAAAAAAAACACTACTTTAATAACCACTCAGAAGTAGATTTTGGAATAGTAAGATAGGAAGTGAGGTTTAAAGGATTTGTAAAAAGAGATGATCTAGGAAACACAACCCCTCTCTACCTTCTTTAAACTGCTACAATGAACAAAAATGGCTATAAAGTCATTTAGATCCAAGTGCATCCCATTGAAGACACATAAAGAAACTTTTGTTCAGGGTGTATACAGTTTTATATGGTTTATAATAGTTTTGAAGTTTTCTTTTATTAATACAAAAAAAACTGACAGTTGTTTTTTTCTCTTGTTTCTCTCTGCAGCCGCTCCTAAAGGCCCCAAGCTGGTGATAACCCCTACCAGGGCAAAGGTAGGGGATACGGTTCGTATCACCGTTCAAGGTTTCCAGGTAGGATCTCCAGGGGTAAGTGCATGGGGGTTATGAAACCAGGGCCAGGTTCAGTTTTGGATATGAGGAGGTTTGTCCCAGGTGTGCAGTTAAGCCTGTATGATGTACGGCTATAGTGACCATTCTTACAGAGTGCGCAATAGAACACATGTATCTGTCAGTTGCTGACCCTCCGCTGCTATCCTGAGCTATCAATCCAAAAGGTTCAGTCTGCCCAATGAGAGTTGAACTACATTTGACAAAATCAAACCACTCAATCATATGCGTTTAGGTGAAATCAAACTGAGGGTTTTCAAAGTCTTTTAAAGGTCACAGGAACAAAAATTGAGAAGGAGAATGATCTATTGAAATGCACTTTTGATTCCAACAAAAAAGACCTTGAGGACTGAAGGTTATTCAGACTTGGCTTTGAAGCTTATAGAGGTTTAGAGACTTATATAAAATATTTCACTGTTCCTGTAAATGTTATGGAGACAAACATTAAATGGTGATGAAAAGCTATTAAAGTTGGCATAACTGCTTCCCCAAAATCGTTTTGCCTTTGAGTCTTAATATTCTTTTTTCATGGAGCCATACTTCTTTATTTACAGAACAAAAGAATTATTGCTTTTAATCTATCCATTAAAATGATGAACTCTTTTTCACAAAATCCCCAAAATGAATTGCAATTGTACACAGGGACGTTCACAGTTTGCTGTTATGGGAAACAGTGGTGTGACACAAAATAAAGAACTGTATTTAAAGATGCATTCAAGAAATTTTGAAACAATTTCAAGGCAATTCAAGTTTTTTCAACTTGTTTTATTTCGTGTACATGCCGTTTAGTAGCTGTTTGTGTACAGTATGATATTTCATCAGAAGCCATTAAAACATTCTATTAAAAACAAATCAGCAGTTTATTAGATTTGCAAGGTTTACAAACACCAGTTTTCAGGAATTTCATTGAATTTCAATTTGTTTGTTTATGTCATAGTAGCTAGCAAAACAGATGCTTGTGCAGAGTTTTGTCAGCTGTGCCAAATTTAAACTTGCTTCAGTAGTCCAATCATCTTTACGCACCAAGATATTCTTAGTGTTTCTATCTGCCAAATGCTTCTGCAAAATCTTCTTCCAGCTGATAAACAAAAAAAGTGGAGATGCTCTTCCCAATCTTTGTGACAGCTCTGACTCAAAGATGTACCTAATGAACAGCGAGCTGCAGGTGGAAAGAAATATAGATGGTGATAAGCTAATACCGCACAACCTGTATATATATATATAAACAAATGAATAAAATTTGAATGAATGATTCTAGTTAAAAGAAGCAGGAAATGTTTTTCTTTAATTATTGTGACAGCTTATAACTATATTCTAACAATAACGCCTTTGCACATGAAAGCATCAAACACCTCATTGACTCAGGTCCCTGGAGGGAATTTACCTGACAGATCTTTGTGTTTATTTTGCATATTTGAAGTACACCTTTAAATAACAAAGAATGGTCACCATAAACAGGCTTGACTGGGACAGAAATCCAGTTTGGATATTCTTATTTGCACAAAAGGTTTGCAAAGATGATGTAGATTTATTTGAAAGAACATCTCCCTTATCCTCAGCTGCTCCAAGGCCCTGGGTTTCACTCAAAATAAATGTTAACACTAAACTACTAAATGCTACCCTACCAATCTAATTGTCACAAAAACAGACTCAATATCCCCTTTGGTTAACTCGACTTAAGCCCAGCAGATTGGATCACTCTGCTGTGTCATCTCTTTCTAATTTGAATAAAGTGTAACGTTTTTATACACTTCAAGAGATCTCGGTTATAAACTGTGTGAGTGCCATGGGGGATATTTTTTTTGTATGGATCTGACCTGAATCTACCAGCAAGCGTAAACTCATTTCACTGCTGTCATGGTGTGAATGTGGAAGTCCAGTGACACACAGCCTAGCCTCACTCTCCAGTGGGCCATTTTCAAAGGTCACCCAGACAAGTCACATGATTTTGTGAAGTTAGATGGATTGTGCCAGCCGTTCACTTATCACACCTTGGACATGGCAAGATTGGTTTGATTAGCAGGGGAAAGATCCATGTGTCTGGAAATGGAATTGAGATGTAGACGTGTATCAGATTTTTGGGATTTCCTTCATGCATCACAATTTTTATGTTGTGTACAGTTATATGACTCAACAGGGAGGTTACATAAACATTAGAATGCAGACTCTAGCTTGCATGAAACAACTGCATAATGGTTAGTGGGCTTCCAGGCATACTGTTGTTGCAGACAATGCAGCATCATGGACTTCTGTAAATGAGCATATAAGAATATTTGATATTCTTTTTACTCTTGTTGAATATCTGTTTGTGATTTTGTTCATCCTCCCTCCGAGCAATCATTAAACACCCGTTTCTTTCCTCCTCCTGAAAGTCAATAACAGGAAATGCCCTGCTGTTGTTTACATATGTATGTGTGTATGTATGTATGTATGTATGTATGTATAGTCAATGCATTGACTTTTCAGACTAATGTTTTTTAGGGATGTGTCACAGGTACAAACACATTTTATAAAACAATACGGAAGTATTATATATTGATATTGCACTTTAATAGACAGATTAGTAACGTAAATTGAAACAGTTCAATGATTTGGTTCTCATCAACATTTTTGGAAATTGAGCTACAATTTTTTTTTGGTGTCCACACTGCTGCATTGCACTGACTGGTACCTCTGAGACATGAACAGCACAAGCCCAGTGTCGCTCATAGGTTCTTCAGACAAAATATATCCCCGCAATATTTCCAGACTGTGGACATTTTTAAATGTGCTCAGACACAGCGTGCGACTGCCGAATGACAAGAAACTGTCGTAAAAGGGCATCGGGTGTGTTGACTTTTTGGGGTATCAGTATCAGTGCATCCCTGAATGTTATGTTAACTTAAATTATGATAATGGTATGGTAGCTTAAATTATGGTTCGACAGAATATTTGTCAAAGTAATCCATACCCTTTGGTTTCATATGCATTAAAACAATCATAGTACTTTTAAACACGACACTGATATTTGGGGTCCTTTTCCTTCTTTTCTTCCTCCTCCCCTTTTCGTCCATCCTCCCATCCTTATAATCTTCGGCCCCCCTCCTCACCCATTCATTCCTTCCTTCATTCCTTCCTTTTTTCCTTCCGCTATATCTTAAGGATTACAGTTAGAATTCCCTGACCAAAATGCATTGGTATAAACTTAACAGTTAATATGTCCATTAGAACATCCTCATCACTTTCCATTGACACAATTAGTTTTTCTTGGAGGGTAATTTAAAGTAACAAAACAACCCAACCTGCAAGTTCTTACTAGACTGCCCGGGGAAAACAAGGGGCATAAGGACAACTAAGAACTGAGCTCCAGTACTAGTCATTTGAGTATACAACTGCTTATTTATATATATATATATATATAAATATATATATATATATTCAAGGCATATAAAAGTGTTAAAACCCTTTACAAAAAAACATATAAAAAAATCATTATTATATTTATATGCGTATGTTTTGATAATTTCTGTAATATGTACACTTTTTCTACCACATTCCCTGCAGAATGAGGTGTTTCCTGAGCCTCTATACACCTGGACACGGGTGGGTGGCAGACTACTGGATGGCAGTGCAGAGAGAGATGGAAAGGAGCTGGTGCTGGAGAGAGTACCAGCTGAACTCAATGGGTCCATGTACCGCTGCACTGCCCAGAATCCACTGGGGTCCACAGACACCCACACACGTCTCATTGTCTTTGGTGAGTAACCACTATCCTGGTTACATCTCATATTAGTCTTGGAACAGGTAACTTTTCCATCAATGAAAAAATCTATCCATAATTTTATTTCACTTTTTGTATCTATAGGCTAAAGTTTGTTTAAGTTTGTTCTAGTTTAAGTTTGTTTTAAGGAAAATAGTTATTGAGCCATATCAACTTGTCTTCTTAGATTAAAAAAAGATTAGAAGAAATGTGTCAGAGTTTGTGAAATACAATGTAATAAAATTACCAAAGGTTTAACATGACTCTAATTTGGAAGGTCTATAAAATTTGAGATTTTTTTTTGAATGACGAAAGAAATTCTATGACGAAACACTGGCTAAACAGTGAGCTTTGCTTTTTGCAATTTTCTTTTTAATGCAAATTGTTTTTCCTTTGCACAGTAATGAAATTGCTAACATCATGTTTTAAGAAAATCACCTCTTTCATGGCATCATTTCAATCCACTGGCAGTTGTTTGCTATTGAAACAGATGCTGTGTCCTCTAAGTCTCGGCTTTGCTTTTATTGATGTTCGAAAGAGATGGTTTGCTATTTGCGTGTGTTGCCATCCCTAGACTAATTTCCCCCTGAGCTTCAGAGACTGTCTGGGTTTATGAGAGATCTGCTTACAGCGTAAGCACTGATCTAATCAAAGATGTGCTTTGGAAGATGAAGGACAGTCAGTGCACTTCTGGATAATCCAAATGACAGCCAAAGCTGGGGACAAAGCACTGAATACACTTCACCATCAGCCATGAACACACAATTGCATCCGTGATCAATTGAATCAGTTGTTTGTTGGATATTTAACCATGTGTGACAGGAATTTTTACTCTCTGAATATGAAAATAATGTAAATGTACAGTGCATGCATAGTGCCTTATTAGACCTGAACACAATATTTTGAATCTTGGGATGTTTTATGTGTTATTTGTTGCATTACACGAGTAATACTTTTTTCTACATTTAGAGATAGATTCACAAGCCGAAAGATGATTTGATTGGGACTATTAGGAAAATTTGAAATACTTACAGTACTCATAATGGAAAACTTATATTGCATTAAGTGATGAAAATTCAGAGATAATTGTAATGTTACATTTAAATTATACACATGCTTAATGTAATGATCATCTGGACATCATGATGCACCAGTAATAGGCTAATTAGAAACCTGTTCTCACATGTTTTATCCTCATCCAGATTAGTTTCACAGTAAAGCTTTTTAAACGCAATTCAGTTTATACCCAAAATCCTCATACATCGAGCCAAATGAACTAGTTTCAAATCAGTGTCACAGTAGTCCTATTGGTAAGCACGGCTCGTTTTGAAGAGCATAACGTGTTCAGAGGAAGGAGTTTTAGAATCTATTCATCAACATCCGGCTCATCCCAATCAATCCTTTGAGCCTGATTTGAGCCTGCACACGGGTGACGCAGACGGGAGAATGGTGATTAGAGCCTTTGAACCATTCCACTATTGACCCGTTTCAATAGCCATTCATTAGAGTCCGTCAGCAGTATTAAAGAACAAATAAGTATTTAGGAGAAAAGAAGCTTGCCGCATCAGGTCTTGTTCATAGATTTTTGCTGTAATTGGTATTAGTCGAAGGGGTGGATGTAGATTCCTAGGAAATAATATGTTTTTATTTTGTTGTGTTTTATGGATTTGCTCAAATGTGGGTTCCAGTATTTAGTGGATTTTACATCAGTCATCCGAGAAAAAAATCATCCTATAAACGTCCTGTAATCTAGTCTTGTCTGTGTTTCCTTTTTGATGGCTATCTTTTATATAATCACTAATACACTTTGTTTTTCTCCACACCCCCAATTTATATGCTCCTCCTCTTCCTCTGTTCACAGAAAACCCAAGTATGATGAAAAACACACAGAATCCAAACAGTAAGTATTTAACCTCAATTATTGGGCTAGTTTTTACACTACATTCATATGTTGTATATTTGTACAAATATTTATTAACAAACTTTGAAATAAAGAATGTTTAATGTCAATAATATACACACTTATTCATTCTGGTTAGGCCTCAGATTTGGTGAAAGCAGGGGAACTTCAAGCACAGATTGCCAGTCTATCTCATTGCAGTCTATCGCATGCATACCCACAGTACTATGTGCAATTTAGGCGTGGATGACTCTGCAGGTCATAATGCTCAAATTGCTTTTTTTTATCAGATACCAGATCTGATTTAACACTTGTTTTAATATTATATTCCAGTGAAAATTGATCCAGCTCCTGAAATTAATGTATGTCATTACTTAACAGAATAACACTATCATTAGTAATGCTCATTATGCCATTGTCTGTCTCAATACCGGATTCTGATTGGCTGACCGGTGCTGATTAATGTTGTATAACCACACAAGGGAATCTAGTTCAGTTTGTTCACTTAAAGTATCAATCCAAGTTAAGTAGTTCACAGGCTCTGTTATAATTCTGTTTTAGGGCAGCAGCAAACTTTTCAAGATTAAATGAAAAATTGTTATTATGTTGGCTTGCTTGCAAAGCCAACATATTGATATTGCACTTAAACTTATTATTCTTCTTCTTCCGTTTCTTAAAAAAAAAATTCTACCGTCATCTCCTCCTAGCCCGTTCGAGCTACTGTCACGAAACTTTTCACACACCTCAAAGCTGTTATGTAGTTTGTTGCTATGTCTTTTCGGAGCGATTTGACCAGCGGTTTCCCTAAAAATCGTGTAAATCTCCCAAAAAAGCTTAAAATTTTTTCTCGATGGGGGCCCCTAGAGTGGTGATGTCATCGCCCACTCTAACTTCAAATAAGCTCAGTCTTGTTGATACTTGCTAAAATACTTTAGTTTTCTTAAATAAAAATTAACCTTTACACACACATTTTATATGTAAATGGTAGAGATTTTGTCCTCTTTCAGTTGGTGTTGTTTAAGTTTTTTAAAAACACACAGTTTTTACTCCAGGTGGCCTAAACCACAAGGAGTGCACATAATTGCTCCATTCACCTCCATTCCAAAATTCTGCAAGCAAATGTTTCAAATCTCAATCGAAGGCTATTTCTAACTCGCCATAAATCATTCAAAACCTTATCACAGCTTCACAAATTTTATACCATTCTCTTCCTTAAAATCTTCTGATTCTAACAGTCAAGAAAGTATTTCAATATGTCTGGTCCTTCTTTCGTAATCCTTATTTGTTTGAGGCATGGTAATCGGACTTTCTCGAGCAGATTAGCCTCGTTTGAAAATCTGACAGTTGAATTTCCAACCGCAGCTGACTCGTTTGAAAATCTGGCAGTTGATAACTCCAGGTGCAGCTGATTTCAAATAAGTAGGTCAAAGGTGTCTCATTGACTTTCAATGGCCCATTGAAATGAATGGAGCATGAACCCCATAGATCCTAATGTAAAAGAGCTTCTGTAATTGATTGACACTGGAAAGTCATACCAGCATTAAGGAAGCAAATTACTTATCCAGCCCATCATTGCTTGTGAATTAACATAAATTAATTAAGCCACACCCACTTTTTGACATAACTTTCAATGTCAAATATCTTCTAAACAGAACACAGTAGAGACATGGGGGTTGCTTTATATTATTCTAAATGTAAAGTAGATTACAACATGATGTCACTGACTTCTCCATAGCAACCAAATTGTTTACCATAGCAACTAAATTGGCATATCTCTATCTTCGGTTAGGAAAATGCTAGAGACTTGGGAGTTGGTAAGCTTCACCCATACTGACAGCTGAAACATTATATCATGTCAATGACTCCTCCATAGCAACCAGACTGGTTACCATAGCAACCAATATGGCATGACTCTCTCTCAGCTTAGGAAAATCATAGAGAGATGGGGGTTGCCGTATTTTACCCGTATTGATATGGGAAACAATATGTTAGGTCAGCGACCTCTCCATAGCAACCAGACTGGTTACCATAGCAACCAATATGGCGCAGCTCTATCTCAGCTTTGGAAAATCATAGAGACATGGGGGTTGATGTATTGACATGGGGAACAATGTGTTAGGTCACTGACCCCTCCATAGCAATCAGACTGGTTACCATAGCAACCAATATGGCATGTCTCTATCTCAGCTTAGGAAAATCATAGAGAGATGGGGGTTGCTGTATTTTACCCGTATAGATATGGGGAGCAATATATTAGGTCAGCGACCCCTCCATAGCAACCAAACTGGTTACCATAGCAACCAATATGGCGCAGTTCTATCTCAGCTTTGGAAAGTCATAGAGACATGGGGGTTGATGTATTGACATGAGGAACAATGTGTTAGGTCACTGACCCCTCCATAGCAACCAGACTGGTTACCACAGCAACCAATTTTGCATGTACCTATCTCAGCTCAGGAAAATCATAGAGACATGGGGGTTGCTGTAATTTACTCGTATTCATATGGGGAACAATATATTAGGTCAGCGACCCCTCCATAGCAACCACACTGTTACCATAGCAACCAATATGGCGTATCTCTATCTCAGCTTACGAAGGTCATAGAGACATGGGGGTTGGTGTATTTTACTCGTGTTGACATGAGGAACAATATGTTAGGTCGCTTACCCCTCCATAGCAACCAGACTGGTTACCATAGCAACCAATTTTGCATGTACCTATCTCAGCTTATGAGAATCCTAGAGACATGGGGGTTGGATTATGTTATTGTTGCGGAATTGACAACATTTTAAAAAATAGGTATTAGCGGCACCAACGCAAGCCAACATCGAAGTTTGCGTGCAAACTTTAAAATCTAGTTATTATTCTTCTCTTTTCCCGCGTCAAAATTTTACAACGCTTCTCCTCCTAGCCCGTTCGAGCTACAGCCACGAAACTTTCCACGGTCGTCCAGACTGTTCCCACTCGAGTTGCTATATCTTTTCGGACCGATTGGACCAGCGGTTTCCGTATAAATCGCGAATTTCGGCCCAAAAATCGCTCAAGTCATTCCCTATGGGAGACCTAGAGTGGTGATGTCATAGCCCACTCTAACTTTGAGCAAGCTCAGTCTTGTTGCTACTTGCACTGTTTTCTCAACTAAAAATTAACCTTTACACACATTTTATATCTAAATGGTAGAGATTTTTGTCGTCTTTCAGTTGGTGCTGTTTTCATTTTTAAAAAACACACGGTTTTTACTCCAGGTGGCCTAAACCACAAGGAGTGCACTTAATTACTCCATTCACCTCCATTCAAAAATTCTGGTGGATTCTGTTTAAAATCTCAATCGCAGGCTATTTTTAACTAGCCATAAATCATTCACACTTTATCACAGCTTCACAAAATTTACACCATTCTCTTCCTTAAAATCTTGGGATTCCAACAGTAAAAGAAATATTTCAATACCTCTGTTCATTCTTTCGTAATGTTTATTTGTTTGAGGGTATGGGTTTCTCTAAAATGAGCAGTTGCACAGAATCAAATGAAGGCTATTTGTAGCTCGCCATAATTTTTTTATTTCTAATCACACCTTCACAAAAAGTACAGCATTCTCTTCGTTAGGGTCTTCTGCTTCTTACAAAGAAAAAATCATTTCGATATGTCTTACGGTTCTTCTATAATCTTTATTTGTTTGAGGCATGGAAATCGGATTTTCTCCAGCAGATTTGCCATCGTTTAAAAATCTGACAGTTGAATTTCCAGCTGCAGCTGACTCGTTTGAAAATCTGGCAGTTGATAACTCCAGGTGCAAGCTGATTTCAAATAAGTAGGTCAAAGGTGTCTCATTGACTTTCCATGGCCCATTGAAATGAATGGAGCATGAACCCCATAGATCCTAATGTAAAAGAGCTTCTGTAATTGATTGACACTGGAAAGTCATGCAAGCATTAAGGAAGCAAATTACTTATCCAGCCCATCATTGCTTGTGAATTAACATAAATTAATTAAGCCACACCCACTTTTTGACATAACTTTCAATGTCAAATATCTTCTAAACGGAACACAGTAGAGACATGGGGTTTGCTTTATATTATTCTAAATGAAAAGTAGATTACAACATGATGTCACTAACTCCTCCATAGCAACCAAATTGTTTACCATAGCAACTATATAGCCACATCTCTATCTTAGCTTAGAAAAATGCTAGAGACTTGGGGGCTGGTAAGCTTCACCCATACTGACAGCTGAAACATATTATATTAATGACACCTCCATAGCAACCAGACTGGTTACCATAGCAACCAATATGGCATGTCTCTATCTCAGCTTAGGAAAATCATAGAGAGATGGGGGTTGCTGTATTTTACCAGTATAGATATGGGGAGCAATACATTAGGTCAGCGACCCCTCCATAGCAACCAAACTGGTTACCATAGCAACCAATATGGCACAGCTCTATCTCAGCTTTGGAAAGTCATGGAGACATGGGGGTTGATGTATTGACATGGGGAACAATGTGTTAGGTCACTGACCCCTCCATAGCAACCAGACTGGTTACCATAGCAGCCAATTTTGCATGTACCTATCTCAGCTCAGGAAAATCATAGAGACATGGGGGTTGCTGTAATTTACTCGTATTCATATAGGGAACAATATATTGGGTCAGCGCCCCCTCCATAGCAACCACACTGTTACCATAGCAACCAATATGGTGTATCTATCTCAGCTTACGAAAGTCATAGAGACATGGGGGTTGGTGTATTTTACTCGTGTTGACATGGGGAACAATATGTTAGGTCACTGACCCCTCCATAGCAACCAGACTTGTTACCATAGCAACCAATATTGCATGTACCTATCTCAGCTTATGAGAATCATAGAGACATGAGGGTTGGATTATGTTATTGTTGCGGAATTGACAACATTTAAAAAAAAGGTATTAACGGCACCAACGCAAGCCAACATCGAAGTTTGCGTGCAAACTTTAAAATCTAGTTATTATTCTTCTTCTTCTCTTTTCTTCTGACAAAAATTCTACGCACTACTCCTCCTAGCCCGTTCGAGCTACAACCACGAAACTTTCCACGGTCGTCCAGACTGTTCCCACTCGAGTTGCTATATCTCTTCGGACCGATTGGACCAGCGGTTTCCGTATAAATCGCGAATTTCGGCCCAAAAATCGCTCAAGTCATTTCCTATGGGAGACCTAGAGTGGTGATGTCATCGCCCACTCTAACTTTGAGCAAGCTCAGTCTTGTTGCTACTTGCACTGTTTTCTCAACTAAAATTAACCTTTACACACACATTTTATACCTAAATGGTAGAGATTTTTGTCCTCTTTCAGTTGGTGCTGTTTTCATTTTTAAAAAACACACGGTTTTTACTCCAGGTGGCCTAAACCACAAGGAGTGCACATAATTGCTCCATTCACCTCCATTCAAAAATTCTGGTGGATTCTGTTTAAAATCTCAATCGCAGGCTATTTTTAACTCGCCATAAATCATTCACACTTTATCACAGCTTCACAAAATTTACACCATTCTCTTCCTTAAAATCTTGGGATTCTAACAGTAAAAGAAATATTTCAATACCTCTGTTCATTCTTTCGTAATGTTTATTTGTTTGAGGGTATGGATTTCTCTAAAATGAGCAGTTGCACAGAATCAAATGAAGGCTATTTGTAGCTCGCCATAATTTTTTTATTTCTAATCACACCTTCACAAAAATTACAGCATTCTCTTCGTTAGGGTCTTCTGCTTCTTACAAAGAAAGAATCATTTCGATATGTCTTACGGTTCTTCTATAATCTATATTTGTTTGAGGCATGGAAATCGGATTTTCTCCAGCAGATTTGCCATCGTTTGAAAATCTGACAGTTGAGTCAGCTGACTCGTTTGAAAATCTGCAGTTGATAACTCCAGGTGCAAGCTGATTTCAAATAAGTAGGTCAAAGGTGTCTCATTGACTTTCAATGCCCCATTGAAATGAATGGAGCATGAACCCCATAGATCCTAATGTAAAAGAGCTTCTGTAATTGATTGACACTGGAAAGTCATACAAGCATTAAGGAAGCAAATTACTTCTCCAGCCCATCATTGCTTGTGAATTAACATAAATTAATTAAGCCACACCCACTTTTTGACATAACTTTCAATGTCAAGTATCTTCTAAACGGAACACAGTAGAGACATGGGGGTTGCTTTATATTATTCCTAAATGGAAAGTAGATTACAACATGATGTCACTGACTCCTCCATAGCAACCAAATTGTTTACCATAGCAACTATATAGCCACATCTCTATCTTAGCTTAGGAAAATGCTAGAGACTTGGGGGCTGGTAAGCTTCACCCATACTGACAGCTGAAACACATTATGTTAATGACACCTCCATAGCAACCAGACTGGTTACCATAGCAACCAATATGGCATGTCTCTATCTCAGCTTAGGAAAATCATAGAGAGATGGGGGTTGCTGTATTTTACCCGCATAGATATGGGGAGCAATATATTAGGTCAGCGACCCCTCCATAGCAACCAAACTGGTTACCATAGCAACCAATATGGCGCAGCTCTATCTCAGCTTTGGAAAGTCATAGAGACATGGGGGTTGATGTATTGACATGGGGAACAATGTGTTAGGTCACTGACCCCTCCATAGCAACCAGACTGGTTACCATAGCAACCAATTTTGCATGTACCTATCTCAGCTCAGGAAAATCATAGAGACATGGGGTTGCTGTAATTTACTCGTATTCATATAGGGAACAATATATTAGGTCAGTGACCCCTCCATAGCAACCACACTGTTACCATAGCAACCAATGTGGCGTATCTCTATCTCAGCTTACGAAAGTCATAGAGACATGGGGGTTGGTGTATTTTACTCGTGTTGACATGGGGAACAATATGTTAGGTTACTGACCCCTCCATAGCAACCAGACTTGTTACCATAGCAACCAATATTGCATGTACCTATCTCAGCTTATGAGAATCATAGAGACATGGGGGTTGGATTATGTTATTGTTGCGGAATTGACAACATTTAAAAAAATAGGTATTAACGGTACCAACGCAAGCCAACATCGAAGTTTGCGTGCAAACTTTAAAATCTAGTTATTATTCTTCTTCTTCTCTTTTCCTACGTCAAAAATTTACAACGCTTCTCCTCCTAGCCCTTTCGAGCTACAGCCACGAAACTTTCCACGGTCGTCCAAGCTGTTCCCACTCGAGTTGCTATGTCTTTTCGGACCGATTTGACCAGCGGTTTCCGTAAAAATCGCGAATTTCGGCCCAAAAATCGCCCAAGTCATTCCCTATGGGAGCCCTAGAGTGGTGATGTCATCGCTCACTCTAACTTTGAGCAAGCTCAGTCTTGTTGCTACTTGCACTGTTTTCTCAACTAAAAATTAACCTTTACACACACATTTTATATCTAAATGGTAGAGATTTTTGTCCTCTTTCAGTTGGTGCTGTTTTCATTTTTAAAAAACACACGGTTTTTACTCCAGGTGGCCTAAACCACAACGAGTGCACATAATTGCTCCATTCACCTCCATTCAAAAATTCTGGTGGATTCTGTTTAAAATCTCAATCGCAGGCTATTTTTAACTCGCCATAAATCATTCAAACTTTATCACAGCTTCACAAAATTTACACCATTCTCTTCCTTAAAATCTTGGGATTCTAACAGTAAAAGAAATATTTCAATACCTCTGGTCATTCTTTCGTAATCCTTATTTGTTTGAGGGTATGGATTTCTCTGAAATGAGCAGTTGCACAGAATCAAATGAAGGCTATTTGTAGCTCGCCATAATTTTTTTATTTCTAATCACACCTTCACAAAAATTACAGCATTCTCTTCGTTAGGGTCTTCTGCTTCTTACAAAGAAAGAATCATTTCGATATGTCTTACGGTTCTTCTATAATCTTTATTTGTTTGAGGCATGGAAATCGGATTTTCTCCAGCAGATTTGCCATCGTTTAAAAAAACTGACAGTTGAGTCAGCTGACTCGTTTGAAAATCTGGCAGTTGATAACTCCAGGTGCAAGCTGATTTCAAATAAGTAGGTCAAAGGTGTCTCATTGACTTTCAATGGCCCATTGAAATGAATGGAGCATGAACCCCATAGATCCTAATGTAAAAGAGCTTCTGTAATTGATTGACACTGGAAAGTCATACAAGCATTAAGGAAGCAAATTACTTATCCAGCCCATCATTGCTTGTGAATTAACATAAATTAATTAAGCCACACCCACTTTTTGACATAACTTTCAATGTCAAATATCTTCTAAACGGAACACAGTAGAGACATGGGGGTTGCTTTATATTATTCTAAATGAAAAGTAGATTACAACATGATGTCACTAACTCCTCCATAGCAACCCAATTGTTTACCATAGCAACCATATAGCCACATCTCTATCTTAGCTTAGGAAAATGCTAGAGATTTGGGGGCTGGTAAGCTTCACCCATACTGACAGCTGAAACATTATATTATGTTAATGACACCTCTATAGCAACCAGACCGGTTACCATAGCAATCAATATGGCATGTCTCTATCTCAGCTCAGGAAAATCATAGAGAGATGGAGGTTGCTGTATTTTACCCGTATAGATATTGGGAGCAATATATTAGGTCAGCTACCCCTCCATAGCAACCAAACTGGTTACCATAGCAACCAATATGGCGCAGCTCTATCTCAGCTTTGGAAAGTCATAGAGACATGGGGGTTGATGTATTGACATGGGGAACAATGTGTTAGGTCACTGACCCCTCCATAGCAACCAGACTGGTTACCATAGCAACCAATTTAGCATGTACCTATCTCAGCTCAGGAAAATCATAGAGACATGGGGGTTGCTGTAATTTACTTGTATTCATATGGGGAACAATATATTAGGTCAGCGACCCCTCCATAGCAACCACACTGTTACCATAGCAACCAATATGGCGTATCTCTATCTCAGCTTACGAAAGTCATAGAGACATGGGGGTTGGTGTATTTTACTCGTGTTGACATGGGGAACAATATGTTAGGTCACTGACCCCTCCATAGCAACCAGACTGGTTACCATAGCAACCAATTTTGCATGTACCTTTCTCAGCTTATGAGAATCATAGAGACATGAGGGTTGGATTATGTTATTGTTGCGGAATTGACAACATTTAAAAAAAAGGTATTAACGGTACCAACGCAAGCCAACATCGAAGTTTGCGTGCAAACTTTAAAATCTAGTTATCCTTCTTCTTCTTCTCTTTTCTTCTGACAAAAATTCTCAACACTACTCCTCCTAGCCCGTTCGAGCTACAGCCACGAAACTTTCAACACACCTCAAAGCTGTTATGTAGTTTGTTGCTATATCTCTTCGGACCGATTTGATCAGCGGTTTCCGTAAAAATCGCGAATTTCGGCCCAAAAATCGCCCAAGTCATTCCCTATGGGAGCCCTAGAGTGGTGATGTCATCGCTCACTCTAACTTTGAGCAAGCTCAGTCTTGTTGCTACTTGCACTGTTTTCTCAACTAAAAATTAACCTTTACACACACATTTTATATCTAAATGGTAGAGATTTTTGTCCTCTTTCAGTTGGAGCTGTTTTCATTTTTAAAAAACACACGGTTTTTACTCCAGGTGGCCTAAACCACAAGGAGTGCACTTAATTGCTCCATTCACCTCCATTCAAAAATTCTGGTGGATTCTGTTTAAAATCTCGATCGCAGGCTATTTTTAACTCGCCATAAATCATTCACACTTTATCACAGCTTCACAAAATTTACACCATTATCTTCCTTAAAATCTTGGGATTCTAACAGTAAAAGAAATATTTCAATACCTCTGTTCATTCTTTCATAATGTTTATTTGTTTGAGGG
>SRMA01025067.1:8157-163427 GCA_007224835.1 Danionella cerebrum | reverse complement strand
GATTGTTGTTCAATAAGTTCAATAATCAGAACCTTATTTCACAAATCTGTACAATTAATGTTGTGCACATAAATAAGCTTGAATTCCGGATGCAGCGACAAAGAGTTAAGGCCTCTACTAACCGATCTGAATTTTCGGTCTAAAGTTTCGACCAACAATGCACCTCGATCAAAAAACCATGGGCGCCAACAGGACATAGCACATCTGACCAATGATAGCTGGCTCTTTTGATGACGTGAGTAGGACATAAACCATTGCATCAATATTTTCTCAAACTAGACGAACAGCACCCTGCTGAGAAGACATCAGAAGATTCATGCAAATCTCGAATTGTACACAGTAAAATCCTGAGAGTTAAATTAACTCTATATAGAGTGGGACCAATTGCACTCTGACCCTGAGAAAGAGTTATTTAACTGTCTATTTTCTTCATTTCCAAATCTGTACATGAAAATGCAAAATAAAAGTTAACTGTCAGAAGGGACCAATGTTTAAGTATATTTGATCATTAGTGATGATGAGCATTAATGGATAGCAAGCCTATAGAAACACAATGATAAAAGATGGAAATTTAATAAAAAGATTTAGAAAAAATGGCCGAAATAGACTAAATTTTATAACTCTTCTTTAGGGTAGATTTAACTCTATATAGAGTGGGACCAATTACACTCTGAGTAGAGTTAATTTCACTCTTAGAATTTTACTGTTTATCAGTGTGTAGAGGCTTTTAACCAAACAAACACAAACCCCCTGAAATGAGCATGGTATATAGAAAAGGAATTTTTATGACACGAAACATGATTATAGTCATAAGAAAAAAATGCTGCTCTTAGCAAATAAAACAATGGTTAATAATTATGTTTAAACTTTTGAAGTACTTTCCTTTTCGATCTGCCATTTGACAAATTCAGCCAGGATTAGACATAATTCTTTTACGTAATGAACATTCTGAGATTGATTTAACCTATTCTTTTTCAGTGCAGTGTCCTACAAAGACCACAGCAACTTGTTGACCCCAAGGTTTTCCATCCAAATGCAAAAACAAAAAGATAAGCAGGTTTTTACTTGGGTGACATGGCTGCGAGCACAGATAGGTTTGTTCTTATGTTTGCTCCCGAAATGTAAGTTGCTATGGATAAAAGCGTCTGCTAAATACATACATGTAAATGTAAATGTTCTTGGAACTGCTGTTGGTTATTATCGATGCAGGTGGGAAAGAATGGAAGTCATTTATTATCATCAATAAACAAAAGAGAATCTAAATCAAGTCACTATTTGCTGTGACCATCCTTTGCTTTCAAAACAGCAGCAATTTTTCTAGGAAACTCTACTGGTAGGTTCTTCCAAACATCAAGATCTTCCATGGATGCAGCCTTCTCACATACCTCTGTCAGAACACGTAACTCCAGAAACATCTGATGATGTTGAGGGCTAGGTGGGGGCCATACCCTCCCTTCCCGTGCTTCTTGTAGCTAGTATCTAGTTCGTAATGATTTTTGCTGTATGTTTAGGGCCATTGTCCTGATGCAGAAACCCAATAATATGCTTCACTGCCTGTTTTTCTGGAGGAAAACCATTAATCCTGACCAAATCTAAGAAACTCATTTGCAGAAATGCAACCCCCAAACGTTCAAAGAACCTCCTCCATGCTTCACTGTTGCCTGCAGCCACTGCCTTCTGCATTTGCCAACTATCTCAAGTAACAATTCTCCAGTGTAGAGCAGCAGCTGCCATTTTTTGTGCATACTTGTAGTCACTTGTAGATAGACAGTAGATGGATGATTCCTGCCAGTTCTGAGCTGATGATACTGCTGTAGGTTTTCTGATTTTCAAGGTTAAGCCTGAAGTTTTATCATCTGCTACAATCCTCAACGTTGTCTGTTTCTGTGTGCTTCGTCAAAAGAGGTGAGCACAGCTAAAAGCCCGGTCTGCTTTAAAACCTTTTTTTTTTTCTGGGAGAGACCCTGTTGATGCAGTATAGTCACCTCGTGTCTTGTTGCTGTGCTGAATCTTGCCATGACAAGAAGCTATCTTTCTCAACTGAGTTTGGTTTTTCCCCAGCCAGTTTTAAGCCTCCTATACGGTTTCTGTTTCAGTTCATGTTTGTGTTTCTTGCTACCTGTGCCACTGGTGACCATTAGCACCTGTTTATTGTAATTAGTTGTTCTTATACCTATATATATATATGTGTGTGTGTATAACTATACATTTTAAATGTTAATAATAAAAATAATAATATTAACAATAATAATAATAATACAATTAAAACCCTAACATAACCACACCTGTGGTTTTGTGAGAACCATTGGCCGTTTACATGACAATGGGGGAGGGGGAATTCAAATTTTTTCCAGAACTTTTATTTTCCCTGTGTTTTTGAGGGAGGGGACAACATAAATCACATGGTTTAAAGGGGAGGTGCACTATAAAAGCTTGCCTAGAAACTTTCTAAAGTATTTCTCTGTGCACCATGGGCTCTCTCTTTATGCTCTTTAAAAAATAGCCTCTAAGCAAATATTTTCTATTAGTGAGATTTTGTCACTGATTGTGAGGCATCCTTCTCAGATGAGACATAGACTCCTTGTGTTTACCCTCCTGTTGTCTCCCAACCCCCAGCAGACACATCACCTTTCAAAAAAGGAAAATTATTATGGTTGCACTCCCCACTTGAACGACAGGGTAGATTTAATGCTGCTAATGTCATCAGAATGGTTCCAGGGCCCAACAAGTATGCTGTCAGTCAAAAAATCAGCATTGTTACATTTCATCACACCATCAATTGAAAATGATACTCTGGAAATTGACAAACGTAGGGGGTGAGGGTTTATGTGGACTAGGGCTGAAACGATTAGTCGACATTGTCGACAATAAAAAATTGTCGACAAATATTTGTGTTGTCGAGTAATCGTTGGATGTCATGTGACCTAATGTAAGGGTCACGTGTCGCGATTTGAGCGCTTGTAGCGCTAGAGTGTGATGCAGCCCTCACGAATGCTACTGCAGTAGAAGAAAACTCAGCGTGAATTATGATGGAGTGAAAACGAATCCGAACGAGTAAGGATTGGGAAAGTTTTACTTTACAAACCAAAAATGCTGTCGTGTACAATACATGCAAGGCGGAACTTGCTTTTCACGGGAGCACTTAAAGAAGAAGCATCCCGGTGTTGTGCCATATTTCGACTCCCCTCTGTGTGAACGCGCATTCAATTACGTGATTACATAGACTAAACCAATGAGAGTTCAAATAAAATGTTTACCTGTGAAGCATTTTGATTTTTATTTTGCTTATATGCCGCGTAGATGTCAAATTTAATTGTGACACAATGTTCAACTATAAATATTGTTTAAAAAGTTTAGAAGAATGCAATCGCCTAAAGTTTACAGCAGTGAATATTGTAATAATTTATGAATGTACAGCATTATACAAACTTTAGATGTCTATTTTTTATTTGCGTATTCATTAGAATAATTAACATTTAATGATAAAAGAAGGATTAAACAAAGTAAAAAATTCGCTGACATAAAACAAAAAGCTATATAGATCCATTCACATTATGGGAAAAAAACTTGTCCCACAATGGGGAATGTTCATTTGAATAGCTTTAAGAGTCGAAAATAGAAATAAAATGAAACACACACCAAAACATTTCTTTCTCACACCATTCATTATCTTATACTGATTCTAAAATTATCTTTATTTGTTTCTTACATTTTGAAATGTTGCCAGATTTTTTAAGAATTATTAGATTATCACCCTCCAAATATCTAGTTTCATAACTGTGTAT
This sequence comes from Danionella cerebrum, assembly GCA_007224835.1. NCBI lineage: Eukaryota > Metazoa > Chordata > Actinopteri > Cypriniformes > Danionidae > Danionella > Danionella cerebrum. Next base: position 159,642 of record SRMA01025067.1, on the reverse strand, counting down.
TTCCCTGGGATATTACTTTTGATGAACTAAAACGAGTGGTAAACCAACAATTATTAATGCTGCTGTCAAGATATGTTCACATTCAACTTTCTTTTTGTCTGTAATGCAGCTGATTATTATTTTTTTCTATTGAATTAGTACAAAACATGTAAACAATGCTTAGAGAGCATTTGTGTGTAGTTTGAGTGTAACAGAATCAGAAAACTTAAAGAAAACAACGATTTCAAAAGCTGAAGTGATTTTCTTATTTTATTTATTAGTTAGAATATTTGTAACTCATTATTTTAACTAGGAGAAAAAGCAGAATAATCGCTCAAAGGCTACTGATTAATCATTGAAATAATCGATGACTAATCGATTAATCAGTCTAATAATCAATAGATTAATCGATTACCAAAATAACCGTTTGTTGTAGCCCTAATGTGGACAGCTAGAAAAACTTTTATGTGACTGATTTGCAGCCTGCATTGGGTTGCTCATTTTGGCAGGAGTTTACAAAATACTTGAAATATTACTAAAAGTAATTGTCATTATTTTCATATGTTACATTAATGTCTACCAATGAAAAGTACAAAAATGTTCAATGCAAGTCTGTTTCTATAGCAATACAATAGGTAATCTGAATGAATCAAGGGCAGGAAGTGGGGGGTGGGGTGGAGGTTGTACTGGGTTCAAATTGACCCCAGTGGTTAAAAGATTTTAAGGGAAACAGGAGGGTTAAAGCATTTTTTAACACTTGACGAAAACTTTTGCATTGTTCTGTACTATTCACTATACGTGAATATATTTGGCTTTTGAACAATCATAATGTGCAAGTGGAAAACAAAAATGGCACTTATGGACCTGTTTCTTTATTGAAACTGTGTCGCTTGAAAAATGTGTGGTGCTTCTTAAAGTGTGAAAAATGGATCCAGATGATGATTTCATGACTTTTCATGTAGTCCTCTGATCGCAAACATACTGCTCCATGTGACAGCACATAATCTAATTCCAGACTCTGGTGGAGTTGGTCTACCCTCAGAGTTCTGCAGCTGCAGTTGGACGCACAGAAGTTAACAGAAAAAGAAGATAGGTTGCTTGTTTCCTTTCGATTTTTTTTAAGTAGGCTTCCACCTAAACTGCAACGCTACAACATGTTTAGAAATATTTCAGATATTGAAGGAAAGCAGGCAAAACATATTTTCAACCCCACTAAACGTTGCCATTTATGTACCATAACTGCTGTATTATGTAAACCAGATGAACGATTAAACCGAAACCACAAACACTGACTACCAAATACTAAAACAATAGAAGAAAACCAATTCTCTTTCTATGCTTCAATGTTCCCTCTGCCTCTTTCAGTGGCAGGCTGTTTAACTTTGTATTTGGGGAAGGAAGGGCGAACGTCTTTCTACTTCCCGCTGCGTTTGATGTCTAAAATCTTTTGCTGGCTTTAAACATCTGTTTCCAAATAGCCAGCAGCCACTAATTAGAGCTTTTAACAAGACCGAACGTCGTGAGAACCAGAGGGTGGGCATGAGGTGACATGTCCATCCCAGTAAAGTCATTACATTCCTTGACAGGAGACTACCTCTCTTGAGGAAGGAGGTGGGGAAATCCAGACTCGGCGATTAAAAGTCTCTCATCCATCCTAAGACCCCAAACCCTTGGACTTAACAAAATGTATTTTAAATTATCTCCAAGTGTGATCAGCAGAGGTAGACGAGCTGTATGTTCATGTTAATTTCTATCCTGTGTGCTAAACAAATTCACACTTTTTGGCAGGAAACCCATTGAAATTCCGGTCAGAAAGGCTCACCAGTGACCGTTTTTGAATCGGAAACCAAAGCAGCCCGTCAGATTCCTGAGATCTTATGTCAAAAGAAAAAAAAAATGCATGAAATCCCCATTTATTAAAAAAACACATTCAATTTGGGTAATGGTTTTCTTATTTATCTCTCTAATGTTGCTGACAGGAACTTGAGAACGCCTGCCAACAATAACATACTTCGGTAGCAGCAAATCCACTTGTATTTATTTTTTTCTGACATTCATGATGGGATGCCAGATTGGCTCACTGGCAGATGAAATACAGATGAACAATGGCATCTCTCTGTACTTCGCATGCTCGCTGGCAGCTGGATCAAACAGCACACCTCCTAATTGTGCTTTCAGGCCTAAAATCCTCAACTTCCAGCACTCTTTTTAGAATGTCCAATACAAATAACAATTCATCAGATTAGAACTCTAACAATGAAGATCCTTTGATGTGTCATCTCTCAAATGGGTGTCTTTTTGCCAGTAAAATCTTTTCTGATCGTGATAACAAAGATAATTCATGAACGCAGACTGAATTTGTGAACAACAAAGACTCAAGAAATGTACCAATGTCAGTTGAGAACAATGGCGGAGCCTTTAGAGTGAAGGAGACTTTGGCATGAAAATGATCACTTCACTTAATTTGGGACTGCCTGAGTATGTTGTGTCTGAATAATCAGGACACCCAGAAAACTGATGGAATGATAGAGAGACAAAATAGAAAGAGGAAGCAGCAAACAATGAACAATCTACAGCTCTGTCTGTGTGAGCCTGCAAGGGATGGTCCACCTAACAGTCTATCACGGTCACTCTACAGTTGGCTCACAAAGAGAGATACATCCTATGTCAAAAGCAAACAAATGAAGTATGTTCATAATAATTGTTTTTTTGTCTGAAATGCTGGCTTTACAGAAAACTGAAAATAGAATTTCACAAGTAATGCCATAAATTCAATTGATTAGTGAAACATGACTATGCCAGGCTTGAGCCAGTGCATAAAAAAAAACTAACCTATGCCACATTTGGGGTAAACAGATCGGTGCCGTCTATTGGTGAAAAGAAGGGATAGTGCCTTTGGAAGTACAAAACCTGTGATATGGCTTGTGTTTTTCAAAGTTCTGGCACAAAAAGTGCTTGGGTCTGTTATTTTTCACGTTATTTTGTATTTGGCTTTTGGCCAGATTTGTGAATTTTTTTGTTAGAAAAATTAGAATTTTTTTTTTTTTGCTGTAAAAAAGCCACAATTTACTATTTGGAATTATATTTTTGTACATTTTCAGGTTTGTTGTAGAATAATTGTGTAATTTAATGAAAAAATATTTGTTAAAAAAAATCTGAAAAAAAGTGTTTTAAATGTAATTTATAAGAAACAATTGTAAAGTAGTAAAAAATGCTGAAAAAAGATCCCAAATGTTAAGGGTTAATTCAACAAATATCCAAATATAGGTTGCACATAAGGCTTTTCATATTTGAAATATGTTTAGTGACTGTTTTAATATTGTGACAAAACAATAATAGTTTTCCCATTCAGAAAGTGAAAGTCACATAGCTCCATTACACATAGACTGAAATATATCAACTATCTGTTGAAAATAAGATTAAAGATGTAGAAAAGCCTCGATTATGTTCATTGTTTGCAGCTGTTTTCCCTCTTGTCTAACCTGATTACTCACACGATTCAGCTTGGCCGCCTGTTTAAAAAAATACAGCGTTACACGAAAAAGGTTCTGCGGTTATGTGTGGACAGACAATGTAATTACACAGAAAAATACCCATTTTAAAAATGAGCATTTCACGAGTTGAGAATGAGACCTGTCGATAGCGTTAGCGGCGGGTACGAACGGGGCTGCCATCCTTCTCAGACATCTCTTCTGAGATGTGGAGAAGGGGAGCTGATCAGACGGAGTCAATGGGGGATGGGGAGATTAGCTTTGATGTTCATTGAAGTTCAGAGGTGGAAAGAGTCATAAAATATGATACTCAAGTAAAAGTACTGTTACTTCAATTAAATTTTACTCAAGTACAAGTAAAAGTACTGACCAAAAATCTACTCAAGTAAAAGTAAAAAGTAACTCTTCTAAAATTTACTCTGAGTAAAATTTACTCAATATTTTTTTTATTTTTGAACAACAGTGGTGAGTGGGTGATTCTAGTGTAGTTAAAAAAGAGAAAAAGATGGGGGTGTAAATTTAACCTGGTTGTTTTTAATTAAGGAAACCACTTTACAGAAATTAAAGTCCAATAAAAACAAATAAATAAAACACAATAAAAAACAAAATAAAATTAGCATGTTTAAAAAAATTTAGGGAAGCCATCTTAGTGCAAATGATTCCATAAAACATCACAACCACTGAATATGGCATAAACTGTGGACTACAGTAGTGAAAAAGTAAGTCAAAATGGGTCAGAAACATTCAAGCATTTATGAACAAACTGTGCCATTCTGTCTACTGATAATAAAAAAAACATATTGTTTAATGCCCTTTACTGATCATAAAATAAAAACATTGTTTATTTCAGTATCAGTGACTTGAGTCTACTGCATGTTATACACTTTCACAGCCAAAAAAAAAAAAAAAAAAAAATCTTTATCAATTTGTCATTTAACTTACGATAATGAGAGAAATCACAAATGCACAGTCAGCTCACGCATTGAACTCGAGTGACGAATCAAACGCAAAAAGTTTGATTTCCAGGAAAGCAAAGACAATTGTGTTCCTAAAAACAATGTAAGTCACTTTGGATAAAAGTGTAAATATAACACTTTGGGTAAAACGTAATTACCAGCAGGAACCTAAGGCCTAATGAATGTTCAATGTGATATTCTACTGTAAAGTGTATAAATCAGTACATCTTTGGGATACACATTCCTAATCTGGATGTGTTGAGCTCAAACACATATATCTGCCAATGTCTAAACCCGTTATATCACCATCTAATTATCATGAAACATGACTCCAACTGGCCCACCGTGGGACTTATTATAAACAGAGCTCTAAATAGTTAATGCATACTTGTACCAGCAATATAGACAGGTATACAATGGTAAAATTTGCCTTTTGGAAAGACACTACAGTCAGAAATCAATAGGAAAACATTGCATTCCAGCAGTAGATAGAGAATTCACATCATCACCAAAACTCCATCTACTCACCACATTACCCCCATTCTTCAAGATCTGTATTAGCTTTTAATCACTTTCAGAATCTTTTCTCCTATATACATTCAAGACCATCTACAACCTCAACCTGATCTGACATCAGAAAATCTCTCTCTGAACGTAGCGATGTTTTATCATTGCTTTTTACAGTCTGATTTTGTAAAGTTACCTTGAGTTACCGTCCAATAAAATGTATTCTTTTTTTATGAGAAAATGAAAATGAACCAGAAGTGACTCTAATAAGTTTAAATGGTTCATATTTCCAGTTCAGCAGCCTCAAACTACGGCTTTAAATGACTTTTCTCTTTTTATAACTGATTGTTCGGATGATTATTTTTTATGATTATTTGATTAAGAGGATAGTGAAATAGCATTATTATATTTGTCAGGACGGGTGAAAATTTACATATGATTATGGTTCGAAAAGTGGCAGTGGCCACCTATGCATTTTAGCTCATGTTGCGTTCTCAGTTTGCCCAACACAAATTAAATTCCACTGACGTGTAGGAAACCACGACTCAAATATAAGTAATATTGACCGCGTTTCCAAAATCATCAGAAAGTAGGCTATTTTGCAAAAAAACTCATGTCGCACTTTAACAAACTCCAAAAAAGCTTGGATTGTGAAACTTTTTTGAATTTGTTAAACTATGTGTGCATCGAAATTGAAAACAGAAAGTAAACAGAAAGTATTATAAACTCAGCCGTATGATGTCTGATCGACCCCAAATTTACCAACCATGGTAACTGTCCATGTCTGAACTCAGCTATAATGTACAGTGCCACCAGGTGTCCACAGGAAATACAACATTTAACATTGATAAGGTACCGGTACTTAATTTTTACTATTTTGAACTTAGTAACAAGAATATTGGCAAAACATGACAGAAAAAGTTCAGGCTAATTCACAGCGCCACCTGGTTCTCATTCATTAAATAACCTGTATTCTTCAGTAGTTTTAATAATTAACTTGCTTGAACACATCTCCTAAATAAGGATTGGCCATAGTGCCTTTTGCAACCATCTGGCTCCGGACGTGCTCAAGCCCTTTGATCACTATTCGCAGTTTTAATATGTTTTATATATAAATAACAATTTTGTAATTTTGCCTCCATATTTCAGTTTGTTGAGTACCATTTTATTCAGTGGTGTTTTGTTTAACAGGAATCAGGAGGAGTTATCAGGGCCTGTCACAGGTGCCACTATTTAAGCTCATACTAATTGATCACTCAAAATGATGAGGCTGCCCTCATTTCAAACCGACCCCATCATCTGAAATACTGTGATTAAACTTATACTGTTGACTAATCTATAGATAGATTTGCTGTCATTGATCAATGATTATTATTGATAACATTGATCAGTTGTGGCAGCCCTAAACTACCAAACCCTAGGTGTATCTTCTCTGCAGGCTAACTGAGGATGAATCTTTTAGTAGAAGACTCAGTTACCAGACATTTAAAGCAGTTTAAAAGTAAAAATTGTTTTGTGGGGAAGGCCTTTAAAGTTATTTAAATATGTAACTTTTTTCACCACCAGTTGTAGAATGGATTCATAACAATAACTATGACACTATGAAAAAGACTGACTAAGGCAATTGAAAACAGAAACGTTTTGATTTGTAAATGTAAAATATAAATAATTAATGTAAACTTGAAGAAAGACATTTTTGTTTAACCGGTGACATTTTCTCATGTAAACTACATTATCTGCAGAGATTCAAGAAGGATACTGACTATCTTGCTCTTTTGGTAAATTCTTCTCCAGAAACTATTTTTCACTTCTTTTGGGACTTTACTTTGGTCAGTGCTTTTTGCAAAAAATGTAAAGGCATTTATTCCTCTGAATTATATCAGTTGATTTTATCTCAAATTGTAAAGATATTATTTTTGGGTCTCATTTGGTTAATGGATTTTGTATCAACATTTTTACTATATATTTAAATATCCACAAAGCCATATATACTAAAAGCAAGCTGTTTCACATTTTAAAGTATGATATAAAACTATTTCAACTTCTTGTAATAAGAATGCCATGAAAACCTCCAGAGTCAGGAATACAATTCTTTTAAATGTCCTCTCCCTTTCAATTCTTTCATTTTCCATGTCCTACTCAGTCTGGTGTTAGATCTTTTACAGTCTGTCATATAAAAGTGTGTTTTGTTTTTAGGTTTATACATGCTGTATTTTTATTTCTTCTGCAAGAGTAGAAGATACTGAGGACAGAGTTAGGTGGAAAAGGATGATTCGCTGTGGCGACCCCTAAACTGGGAACAGCCGAAAGTAAAAGAAGAAGATTATTATTTCTTCAAAATGAGGGATTATGTGACGGAACAGCGATCACATGACCAAGGAGTAAGTGAATACATGGGGAAAACTATGAAATGAGCGAAAACGCAAAAAAGGCAGACCTTCCTCGGTGTTATTCATACTTCTTTGCATGTTGAACACATTAAAATCCCCCCAAAACACAACTGAATTAATTGCATTATTATTATTTGTTTTGGATGCCTTAAATAATTTCAATTAATCGCACTAGATAGACAATATTATTCACTATAATAAAATTTACAGCACTATATTAAAATAATATGTTGAATCATCAATAAAAAGCAAAATACCCCATATAATATTTTATTTTTAGCATCTTTCAGGACATCAAATAACACCATAAAACAATAATGTGCTGTAAAGAGGCAATGTTTATAAAAATATGGTGGTGGTGGTGGTGGTGGTGGGGGGGGGGGTTAATAGTAATAGAAAAAAAAGATTAAGAAAAGAAAGGCACACAACTCAACTATGGAAAAAAATGATCCAGGAACAAATACTACTACCATACGCTGAAGCTAACAGTTTCACTTAGAGGGTTCAAATTAGGTCACGTGACTCAAAAGACCATGTTTTAAAAGTGTGGCTCATTTCTTGTAGTGTCATATTTACCAAAACAGACTGCATCAGTGTGCGAGATCAAGTGTGATGAGCTCCTTGATCATGTAGCACCTTGTGTGTCAGTAGGTCACCAATGGAGATCACAGAGGGATAACATGTGAGCAGGTCAGGGGTCAGAAAACCCTTTAAGTGCAGTGTTTATTAACAGTGAATTCATCTAAGTATTTCACTTCTACGCAAAGCTCTCTGATTTCTATTGTGATGTCGTTTGAAAGATGGACACTATTTAAATAGAAAATTCACGAGAGCAAATTGAGCAGAACCGGGCACCGGCTTTTATGTTCTAGCAGGCAGGAGCCTGTGGAAAAGGGCCAGTACCACAACCAGTGCTCACACAACACAGAGAACACACAAACCAAAATGTTTCACTTGACAGAACTACCCCCGATGAAGCTTTCAAGAGCACAGCTGCAACACGAGCATCCCTTCATGTTTAACTGCCGCTCAGAGAAAACCTGTACCTTCGAGGCACATCAAAAGGAAGGAACTCAAGCTCTATTGTCTCCTTTCGTACATGTGACACGGTTATATTATCTCAGTAGAAAAGAAGCGCTCATCTTTGAACACCACATTTTAACGCACCTTAAAAAGGATTGTAAGTCGATCCCCTTTGCTCTCTCTGGCAATGCAATCCAACACTGCTGATTCATTCAGGCCTAGTGTCACACATCACACACAGCGCCGTCTCTCACCTGCCTGCCAACTCTGTTGTTATGAAGTCTCATCCTGGAGTGAATGTCTCTGTACGTCTCACGGGAGTCCAGGAAATCCTTGGAGAAACGTTCCCCAAACTCCACGTTAGGACTGCAGCCACCCCACTCCCATGAGTCCTGGGGGCCGAGAGCGTCTGCCGGAAAGTGTTCCATCACACCGTGCACCATGCCTTTACCTCGATTGATGGCCTCCAGCTGTAGGCGGTTGAGTTTGATCCGGAATGCCTCCTCATCGCCTCGGCGCTTCTCATCACAGCCGCAGGCCTTCAGTTTGCCCATGGCACAAGCGTTAGACACAGCATGGACCACTCCGGCCGCTGCGATGGCGTATGCAAATGCACTTTCTCTGAAACCTGCCGAAGACACGACACAAGGTATTACACAAGCAAGATATTCAACAAGCTAAACCACATGAGCCCTAAAGCGTGAATATTCCTCCGAAAAAGCTACAGAAAGACATCACGGGACAAAACATACCTGGAAAGCATCCTTTAGCAGTGAAAGCCTGCATATTCAGGAAAATTAAGAGGGTGTTGAGGCATCTAATTAATGCATTGAGCATAGATCTGTCTGTAGGCCTGTTAATATCTGTAGATATTAACCCGGAAAAGTCTGTGCCAATGTGTGCAGCAGGTGTTTTGAATAAAGTAGGACAGACACGAGCCACCTATTGTTTTATTTTTATTTCAAATATAATGTGTAGGTTTCAAAAAGATTGTTACTTTTAATATTTTGTGTTTTAAATAAACATTACAAGAGTTATGACACATAATCTGCAAGGTAATTCAAATTAAAATGGCTTTTAATTTGACTTTACAGACCATAATGCGAGGTCATCTAGTGGAGAAAAGAAAGGATAACCCTTGGAAGTACAAGATCTGTGATATGGCTTGTATTTTTTTGATGTTCTGGGGAAAAAGTGCTAGGAACAGTTTATAATAGAATTTTCGCATTATTTTGACCTTGCCTTTTGCTTTTTGGGGGAGTTATTATTGTATATAGTTTTATTATATAAAAACATAAAAACTGTTCGTCCTTAATTCGACTTTATTTGTAAGGGAAAATATTTGTACTAATATATATATAGTAAATGTATAAATATATTCATTAAATAAACCTTGTCAATCTTTCTAGGCGTTGCCTAGTTCTATTAAAATGCAAAACAAACAACTGATAGCTGTCCAATCACTGAATATGGTAAAGTTGCATAAAAATCCATGGAAGAATTGTTTTGATTTATGCAAAACATTCTAGGTACCTTTTTAAAGAGCATTTTTGAATGGTTGGATGCTATGAAGGATACAAGGCATGTTTGGTTTTGGAGAAAGACACCAAAATTCAAAATCAAGCAAAATAAATCAAAATTAAAAATATTTACTAATATTTTTGGGAAAGCAGCATTTATTCAAGAATGGTTGTTGTTTTAGTATCCAAAATATAGTATGTGATCTTAAAACAAAATTTTAATTTTTATATCTTTTGATTCTTATTCTTATATCTTTATTTCTTTAGTTAAACTTCCCATTTTAGCATTTATGCGATGGAGCAAAGTAAATACTAAACTCAAACTCAGCATTTGTGCTCAAAATAATCTTAAAATTAGAAAAACTAACTTAAAATTTTACAGATTTCTCTATTTGAATGCAGTGAATGAAATAATTTATTTAAAAAACATATTTGAAACAAGAACGTTTTAAATCACTGGCATACACAGAAACCAGAAATAACTTCCTGGTTTTAAGATTCTTTTTTAAGAGCCTTTTGCTCTCGTTTCAAGAATTCTTACCAAGTAAAATGATCTTACCCCAATATTTTAACTATATCTAAGCATTTTTGTTTGTATTCTGAGAGGGGTGTTTTTATCAGAACTTAACATTGATTTCTTAAAATTAGACCATACATAATAGTTTAGTAGCAAAATCAAAACCTAGTTTTGCAAAGTGTCTTAATTCAAGCAAATTTATTTCTTCTCAAGAAAATTATTCAAGATTTTTAAATCAAGATATTTTGTTAATAAAAAAAAAAACTCTGTAATTACAATATACCCAGATCCCGCCAGAGATGGACACAGCATTTTCCTGATACTTCTATTTCAGTTTGATGACATCTGTGACACTGAGGGGATGACAGCATTGGGGACAGAATGCCATCGGGATCTTTACTTTATTGATAAAATTAATAATAGTATTGTCATAATATAGACATCATATTTATAATATCAATATTGAATATAGGGCTGGGCGATATGAAGCAAAAAATATATCTCGATATATTTTGCTATATCTCGATATACGATATATATCTCGATATCTTTACAGGATTTATAACCAACCCCCACCCCCCCAAAAAAACCCTACTGCAAAAAAAATAATGCAAATGTCAAAGTCGTTTTTTATTGAAGCTCAGAGGTGCTTCTGCAAATTTTCTTTCAGAAATCCTTGTATACATATTATAAAACAATAAAGAAATACATATTGCCTTTTCATTCAAAAATAAAACAACTAAAAAACAGGCAGTGCATAGGAACAAAGTGCTCCTGTAACATTTAGGATATAAACAAAATCCCTGATAACATAAATAATAATTTAACTGTAAAATAATACACATTGCCTTCTTTTCATTCAAAAATAAAACAACTCAACTCAAGCTCATCTTTGCAGGACCTCTGTTGTAAGTAACCTTTTCCAATTCAGCAGCAAGCCGCGCTCTCTCTGTAGTGTACAGTCGCGGGAGTTCCTGTCTCGAAAAGTAATGCCGACTGGGTAAACTGTATCTGACTGGGATCAAGTGTTTTTAGCATACGTTTAAAGCCACGTTGTTCAACGACGGATATGGGTGCCATGTCCACCGCTATGTGAAATGCCACGGACTCTGTGATGCTACACCACCTTGCGCTCTGTCTTTCATATTCTACACTCTGCGTTATAGAATTGTGGAGATTAGTTGAGCTTTGGTTGGCAGCAACTTTCACGGCATTCACGGCAGTAGACATCTGTCTGTTGTTCGTCTGACGACTTAAAACCAAAGTATTTCCATATAATGGAGCCAGCTGTTCTTTTTTTGCAACAAGTTCTGTAGCCTCCGGGCTGGTTGCGGGCGCCGCCATGTTGATTGAGACGACAGGCAAGGGGAGGGGAAACAAAAGCAAGGAGGCAGGGACGAGCGCAGCACAGAGAAGGCACACAAGCAAATTGGCGAAAATTAAATATAGACATTATATCGATATATACGATATGCCAGAATTCATATTGAGTTTAAAAAATATCTCGATATATTTTAAATATCGAGATATCGCCCACCCCTAATTGAATATTCCGCCAACCTAATTGTACTGATGTCACTAAAGGGCGTCTCCAATCAACCGCAAACCCCCTCTGGTGGTGCAAATCTAGCACGGGACCAGCACATGTGTTGAAGATGTCAGAGCAGACCAGACGACAACAATCCGGAAAGTAAGGTGTCATGTTAAATTTGCTAGAGTTTGTTTGCTGCACAAATTTATCTTGGTTTCTCTTTCTCTCACTCTGGTGAGGGCCTGTGTATCAACGATTTGATTGTGCTCCTATCGTTAACAATGATCATCAAAGCCCATAATCCTCCACTGATCAATCCTCCACTTCAACACTGCTTTCTAAACACTCACAGAAGTGAGAAAAGAGTGTTCCGGGACTCCTCTTTTTATGCAAACACAGTGGTGTGAAAGCGTCCTGCTGAGACTCAGCGGTGTTGTGACACTTTAAACTGAGGCAAAATGCAGTTGGCTATGGCCTGCAGATGTTTAATCTGTGCTAATCCCAGTCACTGTGGTATTTAGTAGAACTTTTATCTTCAACATATGATCAGCATATGTAGCAGTAGCCCGTACTGTTGCTGGCTTCTGTATAAAGCTTTAAAATCTCGTCTTTCTAGGGTTTCCGGAGTAAAGAACGTGCCTCACGAAAAGTGCCTGCGTGTGCTACAGGCTTGTTGAAGGCTAATGGTCTCAAACGACAATAAACGGAGGTCTCATAAAAGCAGGCTCTCCCGAATCGCTTTCAGGGACAGATGGGGAATTAAAGACGGCCATGCTAAGGAACATGAAAGAACCCACTAAGGGCTACATAGTTTATGGCTCTTTCGAAAATCAAAGGGCACTTCTTCAGCAAGACCCTCTTAAGTATACATCGAAAGTTAATGTAAAGCTACTTTTACAGCATTAAGAAAAAAACTACATAAAATAAACATCTATATCTATTCAATGTTGTGTATAATAAATCCATATCTCTGTCTCCATCAGCAGAAACCTCCTGTTTATAAAAGGGAGTAGATCACCCTTTTTAAAACGCCCAACAAATCATCTTCAAGACAATTTTTATAACTTTTATTTAAGACTTAATTTTGTCATTCATTACATGTACAACAGGGGCATCATGCTTCTTTAAATTAGTTATTCAATTAGTTTATAGATTACAAATCAAATAAACAAGACACAGATTGCTAATCTAGGCATGTGTGTGTATGTGAGGGGGTGTCGTTGCTATGGTTTTTAGTAAAGGAGGACCGGCAGAATTATAATTGGTCGAAGTCTACGAGAGATTACCATGATGGCTCGTATTCGAATGTGTTATTTTGAATGGACGTGGTAAGGTTTTCCTTGGAGATGTATTTCATTAGTAGGTTTTTCCATAATCAAATATGTATGGAGTGTCTTGATTTCCAGCTCAGGAGGATTGCTTTCTAAGCGCCACTAAGAGAAGTGGTTGTGGAGGGGTAGTGGAAAGTGGCATCAAAAATGTTGAAAAGAGGCACAATGCCCCAAGGCATGCAAAAAGCTGTCAAATTCTCGATTAATTGAAGATTTTAGCTCGATTACGATTATTTTATTAGAATTGTAGTTTTATTTAGTTCAGAGAGGTTTTGGTTCAAGAAAAGTTCAAAGCTATTACAAGTCACAAGTCATCATCTACTATCTATGACTATTTATTGAATATCAATAAATGAAGAACTAAAATGCTTGGCATGTCTTTGAAATAATGTAACATAACAGAGCGGGGTCATGATGGGTTTAATGTTTATAAAGGGAAAGTAATCTTTATAATCTACCTGGAAAAATTTTAACGATTAAATGACATTCTCCATTGATTCACTGTAAACCCGACTAAGCTGATATTACTCAAACAATTTGAGGTAATCAAAATGTAAAATGTATATTTCACTACAAATACAAAATCACTCAGCTTGTAAACTTTAATTACAATTTAAACTTACCCCAACTTAAATGCTATGTCACCTAGTATTTCATGCACTGTCCACATATACCCAGGTCTTACTTGTGTCCACACATTCGTTTAAAAAAAACAAAACGCTTGTACGACTCTGCCAAACCAACAGGTGGCAGTCGATTGATGCCGTTTAAAAAAAATTATTCAGCACTGCGTGCACAAACACAAACGCATTGTGTTCGCTGATAAAATGCCCTTGTAATCCTGTACATGCTTGTAAGTCACAATAGCGGATCAAACAACAACATAGTCCTCGCTTCGGCCGCCATTACAACTTATTTTTGTAAACAAAACAGTAACAGTGCATGACAACCATGACAAACTCCACCCCCGAACAAAAATAACTCTTGTTTCCATGTCCACACGGATACTAGGTGGGAAGCTTGGCTAGCAATCCACTTGGCTAGCGTTTTAAAAAAGGTGTGGTTACAAGAACACGGTGCTGCAGTTACATGTGGACGGGCAGCATAACCACGCCGAAAAATACCCATGCCTAAAATAGACGGGTACATTTTAGTGAAAATTCATTCATCTTCTAGAACCACTTGCTTCATTTCAGGGTACACTTCGGACAAGAGGTGCAGGTACACCCTGGACACAGGGCGACGTTCATTAACACAGTCACTCCTAAAGGGAATTTAACCAGCGCCCCTACATTCACAAAATCTTTTTTTGTCATTCATGTCATAGGATCAGTGGCCCAATAGTGCACACCACGACGCAAATAAACTTTGCAAGCATAACGCAATTGCAAATATAAATATTTTGTATTTTATGTGTTTTGATGTGATTTGCAATAGCGTTGTGCTCACAAAGTTGATTTGTGTTGTGTTGTGCACTAATAGACCACCGTTTTTTTAAGAAGTGCATTTGCCTACTTTAATTGCAAAGCAATGAATTATTTCAAGTAGGTCACAGAATAAACAGGGATTTGATTATTATGGTACGCAACTGTTTTTTTAAAGGAAAACTGTATGTTCTACTTTCAGTGTTCGCTTTTCTGTAAAGCACTCTAAATGACCAATGTGTCTTGAACTGTGCTTTATGATATATAAATAAACAGCTTGGCAACTTTACCTCTTAAGTTATTCACAAAAAATAAAACCGGAAGCAAGCGTCTGTTTGGCTGCTTTTGATCCCAGGTCATTTATGCTGCAGGTGTTATACGCAAAGCATTTGAGAATGACCAAAAAACTATGGTCTTGAGAAGATTCTGTGACATGTTTACCTGAGAATTATGTTTTTGAAAAAGGTGTTAGCAGACACATTTTGTCATCATGCCCACATCAATCTATAACTTTTATTAAGTGTTAATGCTTTATTTTTGGTTTCATTGGCCTCACATCACTATCCGGAGGATTTTTGATGCATAATTAGTATGTGTCGGTGCAGGTCATGACTCGCCTATCAGCTTCTGCCCAAAATGGTTACATTTTTTTTTTGAAGATAGGATGAACCCAAAACCTTTTTGTTTTCCAAAAAAATTTACTTAATATCATTGTCTCTCAATGCGGAATCCATTCTACCATTCTTAACTGTTTTGCATACTAACATCATCATTAATGGGAATATTAATATGGATTAATTTAAACCCAAATTATTTAATTTATAGTTTAATTTCTGATGTGTAAAAGTGTTTGAAATCATTCTAATTGTGTATGAATAAGGGTGTCCCATCTCTGGCTCATTTTTTATTACTTCCCACATTAAGCTTCAGGAACTCTTCAGAAAATAGACATCATGAATATTGCATGCTTACTTTTATTCGATCTCTGATCCGCATGGGTACAGTGGGTAGTGTTGCTACTTCTTAGAACATTAGTTTTTGCCGGTTTATCCTCTGCATACTCTGGATACATAAATCAGGTGAACAGAAGACTCAAAACCCCCCTTCGAGATCAATCAACCAGTGTAGGCAGTGCCTGCCTTTTACCCAATGTGAGCTGGAAATGTGGCTAGAAATTCTTGTAAACACTCAATATTTATTAAAAGAAAGGGGTTAACATCAAAATTTCTAAACTCTTACCTATAAAATAACTTTATTTCTTTGTGACTGACACTTCCTCCAATTTGCACAACAGTCACCAGTATATCGCTTGTAATATTTATCTTGGATGGGCTTGCTTTTGCACTTACAGTAGTAAAATGCTATATAATTAGGTATTTGATGACGTAATTGTATTGATGTACATAAATCCTGATTCCTTCTTCCCTTTCAGGGTCACGGGGGTCTTCTGGTGCTCCAGCTAACTCCAGCTCACATCGTGAAAGAGGCGGGGGTACACACTGGACAGGTCCCCAGTTCATCACAGGGCAACATTCACTCACACATTCACACCTAAGGGAATTTTAAGTTTATTCAATTAACCTAACTGCATGTTTTTGAGATTGTGGGGGAAACCGGAGTACCCGGAGGAAACTCACGCAAGCACAGGGAGAACATGCAAACTCCTTCCAGGAAGGTCACTGGCGAGCCTTGAACCGACAACCTTCTAACTGGAAGGCCACAGTGCTACCCACTGAGGAAATAAATTCATTGAAGGTTTGTTGCAATGGTATTTGGAAAGACAAATTAAAAAAATATTGTAAGACTCTTGACAATAAGAAAATACCATACCACGCAGTACTGAAATCCCAAGGGCTCAAGAAAGAACATTTTTGAGTGTGCCAATGAACATCAATTCAACTCGTTTTATTTGGAGTAATAGAAATGCTCACTATGAAGGATTTGTCCATGCATCAATAAATTCTGGGTGAGAACTTTGACTTTTTGTGTTTTTTTTCTCCTGATCACTAAGTCATTTTGGATAAAAGCGTCTACGTAAAGCATTTGAATGTTTGGAGTGGTAGGAATTAGGGGTGTAACGATACAAACGATAGATTTTACAATATCACGTCCACGATACTGTGATGGACTGGCGACCTGTCCGGGGTGTGCTCACGCATCTCGCCCGATGTGTGTCCACAATATGATATGCATCACATCTAAAAAAATTGTAAGAAATTAAATGAAATCCTTTACACACATATTTTATTAATTAGACCGCTAATAGAAAATAAAAGTTCTATTTTCTATTTTACAGCGACAAAGTTTTTAAAATGATTATGTAACCTGAAAGAGCAAGATGTCTCTCTCTGAGTGACATCATATATCAAACTCTCTGAGTTTTCATATATATTTTTATAAAGTTCCTCTTGTTTCTTGAAAGTTTATTTGTTGCTTATACATTTTCCACATGTTGAAGATCGATATCTACCAGTACCTCCACATATGTATAGTTACATTTTTGTATCAAGGTATATTATGCCACAAAATATTGTTACACCCCTAGTACTAATGCTAACTATTAATGCAAAAAAAAAAAAAAACATCTGCAATGTCAAACATGGTGATGGAAACATTATGATTTGGGGACAAATCATAACTGCACCACATTAAATAGATGAGGGATTTGGCCATGGATCATTCAATCCCAGGTGAGAACTTCGAAATATATAATTAAGAGTGTTTAAAATAGCTTTCCTGTGGCTCAGTTGGTAGAGCATTGCACTAAAAACACAAAGGTTGTGGGTTCAAATCCCAGGGAAAGCAAGAACTGACAGAAAAAATATGTTCATTCAAATGTAAGTCACTTTGGATAAAAGCGTCTACCAAATGCATAAATGTAGATGTAATGTAATGTAAAATTGTGTGGGTACAAGACGCCCCCTAAGGTCCTGCAGTGACCACGGACTACAGACTTTTATCCCATAGAAAATCTGTGGAGGGAGCTGAAGGTTTAAGTTGCAACCTTAATTATTTGCTAAACAGATCCATCCAGACTTGCATGTGAACCTGGTGACCACTGCCTGACCTCAAAGATGGCCTAAGACATGAACCCCAAGAGATGTTGTGTTTTTATTTAGCCACGTTGTTGACATACACCAGCTGATAAATGTAAATGTATCAATCAGTAATTTCTTTGACTGGCTATGGATCAAATAACAATAAGTCACTGGTATTGTATTTGGTGCTTTTTAAATGTATTGACAATGGTTCCTCAAGAGACACTGACATTCTAAAATGGTTGTTTTAAACTGACCCTCGAACACTTAAATGCAAATCAGGGCTTGTATTATTAGAAAAAGATACCTTGCCTCACCTCCATGTCCTGTTTTGTCAACCTTTGCTGATTCTAAATGACTAATGAACCTTTGAGAGAATTTAAATCAAGTGTGACTATGTAAAGGGCCGCGTTCTGTTTTGCAGAATGAAGTGCTGTCTGATGGCGGCGCTGCCCTTGAGGCTCAGGGCAAAGATCAGAGATAGCTGAACGATGTTCAATTGATCATTTCAAAACACTCAGGAACTCACACCTATTAACTCACTCCCTCACCGGCAGTGTCTCGAACACTCACGCAAGGGGACCTACATGACTACATTTCGTGCAGTCCTCTCATGATTCTTTTGGGGGCAAACGGCACTTAGGCTCGGCCAGAGACACGGACATGGAAATGCTGTTTTAGATTTCCTTCCGAGCCAATGAAAGACCTGGAACAAATCAACCTAACAAATAATTTAAAGTGTGAGGCACGCCCGGCTGCGCTGATGGCGGAGGAAGTGGGAAAATGAATTAAAGATTGAAGGAAACTGTCACTTTGGGTTACTGAAACTTACTAAACAGGTTTATGCTTTTGCCACCGAGGGTTGGGAAAATGCTGAAAGCAAATTCACATCCCTCGCAATGGCTTTGCATAAAAAGCATTAGATGCCCCCTTGCAGGATGTTTGCAGTACATCCACTTTTTTAAGAGCAACTGTATGACATGCTTTCGTGTATCACACATGTACAACATGAGATCTCGCAGGGTTGAAGGGGATCCATTTCTTCAAACCATTTGACCTTTTTCTCTCAAAAACCCCAAACGTACCTCTGCTGAAGACAACGCTCTCATAGGGGATTTTATTCCTGGTCTCCAGACTTGAGCAGTTCCAACGGTGCCCTCTGAACTGATGCTGACACTCGTGAATTGCAATTTGAATGCCCTGTATGGCAGAGGCCGTCACATCTGGATGCCTCATACACACGTCCAGCTGTTTCTTTGTCAGGCCAGGCAGAGTCAGACACACCGTGTTGGCATTGAGGATAGGGTCGAAGGGAATCTTCAGTCCCAAGATCTCATTTGAGTCTGCCCTGGAGGAGAGAATAAACTGTTGCATTAATTCACGTAGGGTTGATAGCTATCTACACCCCTAAAAAAAGTTCTTCACTGGTTCTTTGCAGATTTGAAGGTGCTATAAAGCACCTTTCACTCTAAAGAACCCTGTAAGCTCTTTTTGGTTCTGTTATAGCACTATATTAGTGTAGAAACTGTTAGCTATATACAGTGCTGGTCATATATATATCATGCCAAAGTTTGTTTATTTCATTAGATGGTTGGTTCTAAATAGCACTTTGAATGGCACCAAAAAATGATCAACCTATGATTACAAGCCAAGAAACCAGATTTGGTTCTATATAGAACCCTTTTTTAGAGGGTATGAATAAAATTAGGCCTTCCATCTAATCGAAAGCAGCATGAAGGGAAACAAACAGCCACCATTCAATCATTTATGCACGTTATTCACTGATGGGAACTTTGGAATAAACGATGCATGCGTTTGGATGGTGATTAAAGTTCCAGGAGACAACCCAAAAGATCTTTAGAAGGTGTTGGGAACCAAATCAAAATGCTGTTTTGTGCATTCAAATTTTATCTGCACAAACAAATGTTAGAATTTACAATAACTAGCTGGTGAAAATAAATAATACATTAAATAGACAATTCATCAAAACCGTTTTACACCAATAGTAGAAATCCTGAGAATTAATTCAGTTGTCACAGAAATGTTATCCCTATCAGAATTGACCAACTTAATTAGTTTAATTTTACAAGTTTGCCATTTGTTTAAATATTCAGTGTTCAAGTAAAATGGTTATTGCCAATGACGGAATTTTCTCAACAATAAAATATTTGCTGCAACTCTGGCCCCCGAGCTGTTGAA
This sequence comes from Danionella cerebrum, assembly GCA_007224835.1. Classification (NCBI taxonomy): domain Eukaryota; kingdom Metazoa; phylum Chordata; class Actinopteri; order Cypriniformes; family Danionidae; genus Danionella; species Danionella cerebrum. The sequence continues at coordinate 139,736 of SRMA01025067.1, read as the reverse complement.
ACTCTGAACCCAACCTGAATGGATTCACTTTAGTTCTTGTAGTCCTGCACAAAGCTAATGGTAAATATAGTAATATATTTCAAAGATAATTACAAATGGTGGAAATTTGAGAGTTACACGTGTTTGTCAAAATGACTCCAAAATCATTTTATCGGATTATTTTCTCTTTTTTTTACTTCAAATGTAACTTGTTCAAAACAGTTCTAGATGTCAAAGAAATAATGTCTGCGTAAATTCAAAAAACTGTGTTGCGGTTACTTAATAAACAAGTAATAATGTGTTTTACGCTGGAACCAAACATTCATTTGAAGAGAATGTTTTCATTCATTTTAGATTTCTGATCGGAATAATCTCGCAAATATTTCACGGGTGGAATAAACTAACCTGGAAAAGTCTTACCTGTGAATTAGAAGCGATGTCAAAGCCAGGGAACAGAAGAATCGAAATAAAAAGTAATCCATTCTTCTCGAGCTCTTCTGACAGGAGAGAGTTCGTCTCCGTCCAGCACCGCTTGACTCCGGACGAACCTGGGAGAACCTCAACGGTGCTTCAGAGAGCGAGCCAGGTGATGTCGAGGAGGGAGCTCATTCATGAAATCACTTCTCAACTTTTCCTCTTTCACTTTGGAGAGAATGAATGGAGTCCTCTCACTGGGATTGATACCATCCGCTTCTCTTCGGACTCTGCTGTACAGTGTGATTGCCACCATCAGTGCCCAGGCTGAGCAATCGACTGTCTTCGGGACTTCTGATGTTTGGCTTTATCTTGAGTACTCAAGACAACTCCACTTAACTCTCTGCCAGCCCACCTCGACGTCAGCCGTCTCGCACGCACGCACGCACGCACGAGAGGCTTATGGTACAAGTGCCTCGTTAGACGTTTCTAGATTGAAGCGATAAACATGTTGGGGGGATTATGAGGCAAAGAGATGAGCTCTCGTGCTGTGAATGTGTATGATATATACGTTTTACTCAATTGAAGGATTTGTAGAAAGTTGAGGTCTAACAGTGTGTGAAATTGTTATTGAGTTTAAAATACAGACATTAATCCAAGTAGACCAAGCTTAAAACGGAGAGTAAGTCCAGAAAGGCCCATTTTCCCTGCTGATGGTGAGCGGTCTCACTGGAGCATGCAGTAAAATGTACTGGTGTGTATCGAGCCGTGCATGCCTAGGCAAGCCATGCCCCTTAAATCATTCTTCGATTACTGTTGGTGGCTTCAATGCTACTCCGCCAACCCAAATGAGGCATTAGCATTGAAACCCTAGTCCTAGGCCTAACTCTATCCCTAACCCTAGCCATAACCCTAACCCTTATATTAACTCTAATCCGAATGTGTTTTTGAGTCACGCTGTTTTAAGTTAAAGTTGACACGCTGCATTGTTCCGTGTGATTTTGAGAGCTTCGAGTTACACAAGGGCAGAGGTGTTGAGAAAAATAAAGGGCAGACCATTACTGCACACCGCAATCAGATACACTTGTCCTGATGCGTAATAGGAGGTAACTGAAACTGTAATTCCTTGACTGACCACTTGAGGCTGGTTCCAGAAGTGAGCAGATTGTCATTAGCTTCTAGCCACCTATTTTTATGTGCATTTTCGTATATTTAATAAATATATTCAGATAATAAATATAAATAATTTATAATAATAATTTATAGAAATAATTAAATAATTTATTTAATAAATTAACAATTTGGGACCCACCTAAAAAGTAGTTTGATCCCACTCCAAGCTCATATGGGTAAACACAGTCAGCGCCACAATGCAACCTGTGGACAAACCCACTTGGAACCCATATTGGAGCCTATTAAGGCCTTGTGTATGGCCAATTGAGATTCTTCTTAAAGGCAGACGTGGGGCTTATGTGGGCCTCATATTAATTAACCAGTTGGGAATCCACCTAAAAACTAGTTTGAACCACTCACAGCCACCATGGAACCTGTGGACAAACCCAATTGAAACCCATATCACAGCCTAGTTATGCCCAGTATACGGCCCAGTTAGATTCTGCTCAAAGGCAGACGTGGTGCCTCATATAAATTAACCAGTTGGGAATCCACCTAAAAACTAGTTTGAGCGCCCTCTTAGCTCATATGGGTAAGCACAGTCACAGCCACCATGGAACCTGTGGACAAACCACTTGGAACCTATATCACAGCCTAATTTTGCCCCGTGTACGGCCCAGTGAGATTCTTCTGAAAGGCAGACATGGGGTATATGTGGGCGTCATTTAAATTAACCAGTTGGGACCCACCTAAAAACTAGTTTGATCGCCCTCTTAGCTCATATGGGTAAGCACAGTCACAGCCACCATGGAACCTGTGGACAAATCCACTTGGAACCCATATCACAGTCTAATTATGCCCCGTGTACAGCCCAGTGAGATTCTTCTGAAAGGCAGACATGGGGTCTATGTGGGCGTCATTTATATTAACCAGTTAGGACCCACCTAAAAACTAGTTTGATCGTCCTCTTAGCTCATATGGGTAAGCACAGTCACGGCCACCATGGAACCTTTGGACAAACCCACTTGGAACCCAAATCACAGCCGAGTTATGCCCTATGTACGACCTAGTGAGATTCTGCTCAAAGGCAGACGTGGGGCCTATGTGGGCGTCATATAAATTAACCATTTGGGACTCACCTAAAAACTAGTTTGATCCCACTCTGAGCTCACATGGGCAGACACAGGTAGGGCCACCTTGGAACCAGCAGAAAAACCCACTAGGGACCTTTATTTACAGCCCACTCTTTATCCATGTTGGGACCACATATAAATGCTGGCTGGGAGCTGTTACCTGGAAACCCTGAATTTGCAGAGCAACTCAATGACAAAAGCTAAAGACAACCACATCTTAGATGCTAAAAGAGCCAGAAGGCCATTAAAGTTGTAACCTTCCCACAGCTTATAACATTTGAATTCCATATGCGCCTTTGTAACTCTTCATTTCAAGATTTAAATGAAGAGTGTGTGCATAGCGGTATCAATAAAGGCAACCACAGAGAGTTTTAGAGGGGTAGAGAGGGTTTAGTCACAGTGACATCACAGGAGAAAGCTGCAGCGTTTTAAAATGAAATGATAATCATCTCTGGCTTCAATTAGGCCCCATCACAGCTCAGCTTTATAGCAGTGCATGACAAGCAAAGAACACAACATCGGACTCATTCCCAGTGCTTACCAATAAGATGTCGCAACATTTTGAAAAACAAAACCCAGCTTCCATCTGGAGAAGATCTTCGCCAAAGAATCTGCAATGGAGCACAGAACATGTTGGTATTATTTGTGTTCTTTTGTGTTGACTGGAGAAAACTAATCTCTCTCTAATTTTAATAATAGTTTGACACTGAATTCATAGTGTATTTTGAGCACACTTATTCTGATGTGCTTATGCTGTTAAATGTCAAAATCATTATAGTAATATCCTGATAATCATCTGATGACTCAGCAAAGGGGCAAAAGAGTGTTGCTCTTGATTCTAGTGATTTGTAGAAAGCCTCAAGGCAAAGGGTAACGCTGAATTGGAATTTCCCACAGTGAAAAGCTGTGCTGAAGGCTAGAATGAACCTTTCCTTTGCAAAACAACATTGTAATAGCTGCTAGAGGATCTACTAATATGTCCTACAAGATACATATTTTTGCATCTTCAAAAAATCTGTGAAAGTCATAATGAGCAAATAAACTGAAAACACAGACATATGACATGGTACAAAGCCTGACGTGTAGGAAACTATCTTTCAACTCTGTTTTCTTGCTAATTTTTTATTACCGCAAGATTTCTTGTCTCCATCATAGACTCATACAGTCATTTGCCTATTACCAGGGATTCTGGAGGGAGATGGCACATGAGATCAGGAGCTATATACAGCTCTTATTTGCAAATTGTACATGTACAGAATAATTACATCCCTAACCAAGGAATGGAACTCTGCATTGTACTTCACTATCCAAGATCACTACAGGGAGATGCCTAAGGAGCAGACGGTTAGATGATGGAACCCAGAAGAAACATAGAACAAGAAACAGAGATCCAGGAAGGCTAGGAGCGTTCATGGATGGAGTCAGAAGGTGTTAAGTGTATATCTGACAAATGGTAATGAGCCACATAACAGAAAGAAAAATAAACTTTTACAACAAAGAGTGGAAGTCTGAGTACTTTACGTACCGACTGTTTTATTGTTTTGAATATAGCCTAAAATGCATATGCATCTTTAAAACACAAACAGCTGTTTAATTACCTTTTAAAGGATGAGGAAGAACAAAAACCTTGCTTTTACTGCTAGAAGAAAGGAGGGTTGGCAGAGAGACCAGAGCCAGAATCAAGGTTGAAGGTTACATCGCAACATTTCTTACCCAACCAGCAATAAATAGCATGCATAAATAGAGGTGAATGAAAGACCAATTATTCGACCAACAGCAAGAAGCTGATGTAAAGTGATCAAGTTTATTGTGGAAAATAGAAATGAATACTAGGTATTGTGTTAAAATGTCATTCTGTCTCAACACTGAATCACGCTCAATCAACACTTACAGTAAGTCTTTATTGGCAATTGTAAGGGAAAATTGGTGGTGGTCAAATATGCACCAAGGTTTCCAGCAGATAGACACCAATTGAAATACATGAAGGAAAACTGATGGACATCGCATCAACAATCAAGGTGTTTGATGAGAAAAATAAAGCAACCACCCATGTCTACGATTTTCATAAGCCAAGAGAGAGAGATGTCCATTTGGATGCCACAGTAAATTGACACACACTGATTGCTAGGTAGGGGAGGGGGAACTGACATATCATGATGTTGCCAATATAAGTGAAATAAAGCAACCCACATCTGTCTATGATTCCTAAGCTGAGATAGAGATGTGCCAAATCGTTTGCTATGGAAAACAATCTGGTTACTATAGAGGGGCCAGTGACATAATATAATGTTGCCCATGTCAATACAAGTAAAATAAAACGACCCCTATGTCTATGATTTTCCTAAGCCAAGATAGAGATGCCAAATTGGTTGCTCTGGCAACGAGTCTGGTTGCTATGGAGGGGTTAGTGATATAATATAATGGTCAGCATGTCAGTACGAGTAAAATAAAGCAACTCTTATGTCGCTTTGATTTTCCAAATCTGGGATAAAGTTCTAAGAATTTGGTTGCTAGGCTAAACAGTTTGGTTGTCATGAAGTGGTCTGTGATATCATGCTAAATTTTAAGTTGTTACTATGGTTAACACAACTCCCATTTCTCTACAATGTTTCGTGCCGTATCCCATTATAAGTCAAAGGTGATCTTGATGAGTCAATGGCAGAATAATAAAAAGTTTAAAGTCAGGTCAACATAATGAGTGTCTTGCTATGCAATATGTTCAAGTACCATGATGCTGCCTGGTATATTGTACATTTAACATGTCATTTTCAAATCGGACATAGATTTAGTTAGTGTAACTGGAAATCAGATACTAATCTCACTTCCTCCCACATTTCATTCTCTGTTAAAATGCATCCCCAAAACTGTGAAGTAGGTGAAAAAAAAAATCACAATTTAAACACAATGCAGTAATGTTGCTTTTTCTAGTTGTGCACCATACACTTTGAATGGGCTTAGATTTTGTCAAATCCGTCCAAATGTTGACCTATTACACTGCATGAAAATCCAGTGCCTGACAGAGCAATGAGGCAGCATTGTCAAGTTCAAGTTCGTTTATTTATATAGCGCTTGTCACAACAGACATTGTCTCAAAGCAGCTTTACAGTAAACCAACAAGTTTAAACTCAAAAAAGAGAAAAAAATTATTAATAAGTGGTGTATATGTCCCTGATGAGCAAGCCTGGGGCGACTGTGGCAAGGAAAAACTTGAAGAAACCTTGAGAGGAACCGGACTCAAAAGGGGAATCCATCCTCATTTGGGCGACAACAGCAGTGTGATTTATATAAACTATAGCATATACAGATGATATAGTAGTATAAACAGATACTATAGTATAAACAGATAATATAGTATAAACAGATGATGACTGTGTTAGGTGTAGGTATAGGGGGTGCCGTAACATCTCCAGGTGAATCTGGTTGTTAGGGTGAGGAGCTGGTGGGCGGAGCCTCCGGTAGTCTCGGGATGAGTATGGAAAACAAGAAAAGAGTGGAGCGGGATTAGCGTAGCTGCTGTTCATAATATTAATACAATTTAATATAAGTTCGCAGTTTTTCACGGAGTTAAGTATAGGCCTTGCTGAAAATATACGTCTTTAATCTACACTTAAACTGGGCGAGTGAGTCTGAGCCACGGACGCTAACAGGGAGGCTATTCCAGAGTTTAGGGGCTAAATGTGCGAACGCTCTACCGCCTTTAGTGCTCTTTGCTGTTCTAGGAACTACTAGAAGTCCAGAGTTTTGTGATCGTAAAGTGCGAGTGGGGTTGTACCGTGTTAGGAGGTTTGATAGATAACTGGGCGCTAATCTGTTTAGGGTTTTGTAAGTTAATAGCATTATTTTGTAATCAATGCGATATTTGACAGGTAGGCAATGTAAAGACGATAAAAAGTCAACTCCGTAATCTTTTAAACACAGCCCTACTCATCCCTTAATAAGCATTTCCTACTTTCACAGGAGACCAATAGATGTGAGCTTACAGAAGAGGCAGAACAGAGGGTAAAAAGACCAACACTACAATTACACTGGCTCCTGCAGAACGTTCCATTAAGAAGCTTTTGAGAAGAATCTGAAAGTTTAACCCCCACTGTGGAGCACTGACACATCTGTGGAGAAATGACCTTACAGACCAACTCAGGACAGAAGTGAGATGAGTACAAAGCAATGTAGATTCCCAAAGGACCACTTCTCTTTTTGTCTCATTAGAGCATGGTGGGAAGATTGGGCTAGTGTTGTAGCTATTGGCTCGGGAAATTCTGCGCAGTATGAACTGCTCCCAGGATGTGTCTGATCTAATTGTTGATATGAGAAGATGGAATGCTTGTAATCAATTAAATGACCATTTTGTTGAAGCAAAAATATTTATAGCATTGGAAAACTTTGATAAAAGTCTCTTAGCAACAAAGAGAGGCTTATGCTGTTAATCCATCCATGCATCATTCGTATTTCTCTTGGTTAGATTCATGGGGTTCTGCTTCTGCCTCTTCCTCAAATGGGGCGAAATGGCGAGAATAGCGCAAGGGTGTGCAAAACATTTTAAAGACTAATGCATTTTTTTGCATTCAGTGAGTCTTGACATATTTCACTGCAGCAATTGAAAGGTTGGAAAGGGGTACAATAATGAGTGTCTGCAATCCTGTTCCCGGCAGTGATTGAACTCACCTGAATCCACTGTTCTTTTCCTCCAATCGCCTTCAGAGTTTTCCCCACTATACACTCCAACTCCAATAAGTACGAAATCCTTTTCCTAAGCCAAGATAAGAGATATGCCAAATTGGTTGCTATGGCAAACAGTCGGTTTGCTATGGAGGGGCCAGTGACATAATAGAATTTTCCTCATGCCAATACAAGTAAAATAAAACAACCCCTATGTCTATGGTTTCCCTAAGCCGAGATAGAGCTGCCAAATTGGTTGCTCTGGCAACGAGTCTGGTTGCTATGGAGGGGTCAGTGATATAATATTATGGTCAGCATGTCAATATGAGCAGCTCTTATGTCGCTATGATTTTCCAAATCTGGGATAAAGTTCTAAGAATTTGGTTGCTAGGCTAAACAGTTTGGTTGTTATGAAGTGGTCTGTGATATCATGCTAAATTTTAAGTTGTTACTATGGTAAACATAACTCCCATTTCTCTACAATGTTTACTCTTGAAGATATTTTTGGTGCCGTATCCCATTATAAGTCAAAGGTGATCTTGATGAGTTCAATCGCCGGGAACAGGATTGCAGACACTGACATCACTGTTGCCTGTAGACACTCATTATTGTACCCCTCTCCAACCTTTCAAACCAATTGCTACAGTGAAATATGTCAAGACTCACTGAATGCAAAAAAATGCATTAGTCTTTATTAAAATGTTTTGCACACCCTTGCGCTATTCTCGCCATTTCGCCCAATTTGAGTAAGAGCAGAACCCCATGAATTTAACCAAGAGAAATACGATTGATGCATGGATGGACTTCAGAGTTTTCCCCACTATACACTCCAACTCCAAGAAGTACGAAATCCTTCGTCAACGCCGTTTGATCGACAATATTGATCCGTTGACATTGTGACCTCCCAGAGTTCCTTCGTTGCGGTTTCAGCCTTATACTTTAACAAACTCCTCCCGGAGATTGTATTTGATCAGTGTCCTCTAAAGGCCTTTGAAATTTTAAATTCCAAATGTTTTTAGATTTCGTTGAATGGTTTGTTCTTCGCGAATCTCTATTTGTGTCATAATAATGTATTTTAAACATACAAATTTACGAGGATGTTCTGTCACAGATGTCATTTGTTGAACTTTAAGGAAGGAAACTGGTCCTAATGCTATACCATCGAGGGTTTGTCAAAATGAACAACTCTATATGTAAATGCAGTATTCTGATTTTTAGTTTGTGCTGTATGTGTGGGGTCACAGGACTGATTAATTTCTTTCAAAAATTCTTGAGTTTGCAAAGATCTCTGCTTCTGTTATTAATTCCTGAGCAAACCGTTTATGCTGAGAGACTGAAAGCCCCATTCCAACATGAATTCAGCATGCTGGTGGTTTTGATCTACACACAGAGGGAGAATCGGGGGAGGGGGAGTCAGTTCACCTGTGTTTAATGGTCATTAAGCTGATACTGGAGATAACAGAAGCCAGAGTTATTCTGAGGTCATTTGCGCAGCTGAATAATTCTAACATTGCAGGACGTCTACAACAGAAACCTCCCACGATGCTCTGCTGTCACTCACACAAAGTGTCTGATTCAAACTGTACACGTACAACAAAAACAAGAGTTCAGTTAAAGAAGAGCTTAAAAACATCACATGAAAATGTTACTGGAAACTTTTAAAAGTACATTGGAGAACAAGGCTCGATTACAGCATACCTTCTTTGGTAGAAAAACTGCCCTCTATAATGTCAAAATTGTCTGTGATCCCTTTTATCTCAGTGTGCATCAATTCTTTCAGCTTACCTTTAGGAATTTTCAACAAATCTGCTCGTACAAAGACCACCAGCTTTCAGAGTAGTGTCATACCACTTTAGCCTACTTCTTATATCACAGGGTCTGACCGGATGATTGCAGCTGCATATTTGCACTTCCCAAATACAGTAAATGTATTGTATTCCAGACTCATGCTGTTGGGATTTTCACATGTGGACTGGAACCTCTGGTCAATCAGTAAAACCTGAATGGTTTTATTTCAGTCCAGTATTATGTTTCAGTTATTTCCAGTTATAGCAATGGCTGTTGTTTATGCAAACAAGCAAGTGTTCCTCCAGTAAGGCTTGAACTACTTCAGTTATGTGTAAATGAATCTGAAATACATGAAAGTCAAATGTATATCAGTACATTACAGAAAATAATGAACTTTATTATAATATAGCAAATTTTTTGAGATGGACCTGTAGTTATGGCAGAAGTGGGACCAAGTCACTACTCCAAAGTCAAAGCAGTCAAATTTCAACTCAAGTCCCGAGCGGGGCCGGCCCTGTACATCTGGGGGCCCTAAGCAGGACGTTTTGTGCCCCCATCTTACATTGACTTAATCCTCACAAACAATCTCATGTATACCCCGAAAGGGAATATGTGAGTAGGAAAATGAATAAATGAATGCCTCCTGAGCCACAACCATCAAAATATTTAGGAATGGCACCTCCTGATAAAATAATTTTTTTTCTTTACAATTTGTGTGTACAGAAAATAGTGTTAAGAAATTAAAATAATTCAGTTTGAATGCCATTATTTACTTATTTCAAATATTGCTTATGGTTTAACTCATATATTTCATATTTCATTCATATTTAAACCTTCACATTATGGATGTAGAGATAGCTTTTCAACTTAATATTTAATTACCTATTTTTAATAAAGACCCAGGTTAGATCTCTTCCCTCAACATGATGTTACCACTTAAAAATCATCCTACAAAAAATTACCTTGAGTTCGTCTCTTCTTACTGTCATTCTTCTATGAAATAAATTAAAATCCAGGGAGGTGTAGGTGGCGGGAGTGATCAGGCGAGGTAAACGAATGACTAAATGACTCAACCATTGGTTTGTGCTGGCCCCCTAAGCAGCCGTTAGTTCGCTTATGAGGAGGGCCGGCTCTGGTCCGGAGTCAAGGTAGGGAAAGTCTGAGTAAAGTCTCAAGTCAAGGCAGGGCAAGTCCAAGTCAAGTCCCAAGTTAAGGCAGGGCAAGTCCAGAGTCAAGTCCCAAATTAAGGTAGGGCAAGTCTGGAGTTGAGATAGGGAAAGTTTGAGTCAAGTTCCAAGTTAAGGCAGGGCAATTCCGGAGTCAAGGCAGGGCAAGTCTGAGTCAAGTCCAAAGTCAAGGCAGTGCAAGTCAGAGTGTAGTCCCATGTCAAGGCAGGACAAGCCTGAGTCAAGTCCCATGTTAAGGCAGGGTAAGCCCAAGGCAAGGCAGGGTAAGCCTCAGTCAAGGCAGGGCAAGCCTGAGACAAGTCTCAAGTCAAGGTAGGGTAATCTTGAGTCAAGGCAGGTCAAACCTCAGCCAAGTTCAAGTTAGGGCAGGGCAAGTTCAACTCAAGTCTCAAGTCAATGCGAGGCAAGTCAAGGCAAGGCATTCCACATGCTCTGGAGTGGCCATCGAAGTGTCCTGACCTCAATATCATTGAACCACTCTGGAGAGAACTAAAAAATGAAGATCATTGCAAGACAGCACAAGAATTTCAAGAGTTGGAGGCTTTTTTCAAATATTGGCTGGTTTACCAAGAGAGAAGACAAAGAACTTCATCAACAACTACCTCAAGAGACTTCAGTCTGTCATTGACGTTAAAAGGTGGAATACAAAATATTAAGAGCTGGAGTGTGTACAGGGTCTTTTGGAAAGATTCTGTTGTCATTATGATTTTTTTGTAGTAGTTTGAAAATAAATGACTTTGCCCAAATACTAACTAAGATAAGAAAGATAAAAAATAGCCAAGAAATGAAATATTTTACCAGGGTATGTAAACTGTATAACTGGCACCTAACCGGGAGGTAGTAGGGTTTTTAAGCTATTTTTTGAAGTCACATAGGATACCCAAGAATCTCAAGAGAACTGAAGCTGGATTTGAAGGGAACTTAAAAAGCAGTCTTTAAAACAGTACAATCTTTTTTCAGTCGTGTAACACAGACTGGTCAGGCTGTGCCTTCTGAAGAGGACATTATTACAGACTTTTAGCTTTCAAATAAAACTAGAAGAATCAATTAGTTGGACTAGAAGCAGTTACTATCGGGAACTTGAATTTGATACCTGTCCATTTGAAAGTGAATTTAGGATTGAAAGTAAATGTAACAATAAATGCTGATAATTTCAAGCAGTCTTTTTGAATTTTGTTGGCATAGGGTTAACAAGTTCTTTTCTAGTGATTCAGACAAGCTTTTTGTTTTTCCTTTTTTTCCTACAAATGGACATTTTATTCCCTCTCTCATAACGTTTGGTCAAAATAATCCCCTATGCATTGAATCAACTCGTTTGAACCCATCTTCAAACTAGACCACAATATCTTTGATCTGGGTATTTCAAAAGCTCAAAGGTAGCAGAGTTTCCTGTGGAGCACGCAGTGATGAATTGAGACAAAGAGCTCCATCTTGTGTTAGGTGACTGAAAGTGAGTTACTAAGCACGTGAAACGTTGCTATCATACTCTTGCAAACCACATTTCCATAAAGACTCCACCAGAAAGCTCATTGGGAAACAACAGTCCCAAATTTTCACTGGGATTGGACCATATTCTGGGGATTTCCTTGTGGAGAGCAGAACGTTTTATATTAGGACACATTTCAACCTAAGCACCCAACTTTTTAGGCAGGGTTAAGAAAGTGTCCCTACGCTTTTCTCTGGATATCTTATCAGCACTTAAAGTACTGATAGAAGAGGTTAACAGCCAGCTAAGAGCACTAAAATCCCTTTATCCCCAAACTGAAATTGAGCTGCTTATTGTGTCTGTACTTGAGTCATTTTCTTCATTTGTGCTTAAATTCTGGGAACTCCACAGAACACGGTCCTAAAATAAACTGATAACAAACTGTTGGAAGATTTGACAGCTCCAGGCCCTTTTATTGATATTTATGTTGATACATTTTAGGTTGTAACTAGATGGTTTTTAAAAGTATTGGTTGCTATGGGAGAGTCAGTGACATAATATAATGTATCTCATGTCATTGTGAGTCCGTGGCGGTTCTACGTGGAACAGCACCCTGTCAAATAGTTTGTGTTTTCTCCAGATCCATAAGTCGATTTGGACAAAAGAATCCTCTAAATGCATTAACATAAAATTAAACTACCATTAAAAACCTGTTTGTACTTTTAAGTTTCATAGAAAGCAAGAACTGATCAAAGTTTTCAAATCATTGCAATTTAATCATCGTATTTTGCTAGTTTTTCTTTCAATCGTGGTTTTTGTCCTCATCTGTTTTTTTAGTCACCGGTGCACTTTCTTTTTACTTTCCCTTTCACGTTTCAACATCTCCTGGATCCCTATATTCAACATTTTTATTACTTTGGCAGTCACTTTTATCAAAAGAGACTTACATTTCAAGGAGGGAAGTCACAGTTCATGCTTTGGAGTGCCCTGCAAACTGAGTTGAAGGAAGCCATTCGACGCTCCTCATCTTCTGGTCTCATTGTCTTCTAAGAAACATTTGTTTAACAAGTTTCGGGGTGAGTTATCAGTACCCATCCAATGAACCCACCTTTCAGCTCTTGGGTGTTGATTCACAATCTCAATCCTTTTCCTGGACTGCTTAGTTGCCATGTTTCCACCAAATCATGTTCAGGTTACCAAGCAGGTCCGGATTATGAACTTTTAAAATTTTCTAAAATTCTGTGTTCATCCGCTCTTTCAGTGTTGAGAATTACGTGTTTGGACTATTTCCTGTGACTCGTAAAATGAATGATATCTCCTGTCTATCAGGACATTCCTAACATTCCTGCCAGGAATCTTGCTAGACATACAGCTGTACAGGGGTACAAGCCCCCAGCCAGAGCACCAGCACCAGCACCGCCTTACTGTATACAGATCATTAGCCTGCACTGGATGTAAGAGAATATTTATTCACATTTGCATGAACCTCGACTGGTTTAATGAAGAGTTAACAAAGAGTTTTGAGATGGATAACTTTTCAAATCCTCCATCCTTAGCAAATCAAACACAATCAAGCAAGCCTTTTGAAAAACAGTAATACAATTATTTACAGATACAACATAATAAGTTCAATATTTCATAGGGAAATACTGTGAAAAAAATCAACATCTTAAATTCAGAGTCACCCCTGTAAATTTTCATAATTTTCCTTTATAAAACATTGGCTGTTTGGCTAAGAAATGTAATATATTTCTTATATTATATAATATATCTCTGATATTTGAGAAGTGAAAAAAATATAATTTATGGTAAGTGCACAATAATTATTTCAATAAAATGTAGGCAGCCATGTCATTTTATTGATTTCAATACCTTTCGAAATACTTATTCAAACTCAAAATTGGTTTGTGACCTCAGTGACCTTTGACCTCCACAAACGGGAAAAATGTACAGGGGTTTCAAAACTTTTGCACACAACTATAAGTGCTTTGATTGAGTTCAAATGTTAAATGTTTTTAAGTTTATACAAATATTGCTTTGATTTTCTAATACCTAACATAGATTAGCAAATAGACTATAATAAGCAGAATACAATGTCATCTCACAATATGCTAATGTTGTATTTTTGCAGTTTGTATTTCACCTTTTTCCAGATGCAACAAAAGTCTCCGATGATACTGCACTCTTAACTCTTAAAACTGCACTCTTTGGTAGAGCTATGCAGAATTGGCGAAAGTAGAAAGAGTAGAAATAAGGAAAATGTTACTCTCTCTTGGAACATTGGCCATGTTGTAATCTAAAGGATGTGCACAAGGGGCATGTGCCCTGGTAAAAAAAGTGAAAATCCTGAATTTTAATATCACATTAAAACTGCAAGCAGCAATCAAAAAGCTCGAGCACCTCTCAGTGGCCTGTTTGTTGCACTACGACGTTGCACATGTATATTTTAAAAAGTCTAAAAAGTTTCGCAATTTAACATCATCCAGTATGCCTCAAGGTAAGACTTATGGAGTTTTGAGGTGAACAGATACAGTCTTGGTGGTGTTTGTTAAAGTATGACATGTGCAAAAGTGGCATTTTTCAGGGTTTTTACAAAAAGATTCACTTCCTGTTGGATTAGGAAACTGACTCCAATAGATTTTGATCCAAATTTCAAATGTTTTATTCGAACGTAGTTTAAAAAGCAGAAAAAAACTGCAGAAAATGGCATACTTCATATGGCCCCTATGTAGCCATACAACTGACACAAATAAATGCATATACTTTGAGTTACGAAATGTTCGAGATACGAAACAACTCGTGGGATCAACACCAACAGTTGGAAAAACAACAACGGCTCTGCTCCATTATCCGATTGTTAGGTCTTCCGGGCCTTCCAGGTCCTGGTGCTCCATTCTCCCATTGCAGGCAGGGCTAAAAGGGGCTGATATGCTTCAAAACACTTTAAATAATTTTTAAATCGCACGAAACATTATGTATAGATTACCAATAATGTGCTATAACAAATGTTATTGGTGTCAAGGTCTTGTAAAAATAATATATATTATAACGTGGAAAGTGCTGTTCTGTAGCGGAAGTTAGAGAAACACTGTTTCTCAGAAGCGTCTCTCTCCATCTGTCTGCGCTTGTGCTTGAAACCGTGTTGGTGTTAGTAATTCGTGTAAATATCTTGAGAAAGTTAACTTTCAAACGTAGAGCCGTAGTGCTTTTTGCCATCTGTTCCACCTCCTCCGACACATCGCTTCGCTCAAGGTAAGGTTTCACATTTGTGAACATATTACGTATTTTACTTGTGTTTTATTCTGTTTTATTATCATTTAATACGATGTGTATGTTTAAGGATTGAAGAAATGTTACTTGATAAAACTTGCTTAGAGATACGAAATGTTCCAGATACGAAAGCCATTCTGGAATGGATTAATTTTGTATTTTGGGGTACCACTGTATTTTAATACAAAAAGTATGTTCTATGTATCTTTAGAGGACAACCTATCAAGACATGCAATACTTCAGGTTTTTAATCAATGTATCACTATAAAAAAGCTTTAATAGATTCTATTAAATTAATACACTGCTGAGTAATAGTTTACACCATTCAACCGTCAAGATGATGATCCATTCATAGATGTAGAAATGCACTTCGTGGAGTTTTTGTAATGTATTGATCTGAGGAAATGCAAGTGAATCCTGTCCTGACGCATACCTCCAGCCACAATGGCAGGCCTTCATCAGAGCCTTGTGTTTTATGATCAGCAGGCAAAGACAGAGTGAGTATCTCATCCGGCACATTCCACAGCCACTGAAACAAAGCAGCTACATTAATAGCTCAGCTTCTATAAATCTACTGGCTGTCTGTTGTTTGACTCGTCCTGTCTGTCTCTCAGTCGCTTACCGATGCTCCTGGCACATTCTTGCTCTCCATCTTCCTCTCTATCTTCAACACTGTTGGCTGCAAAACCCGGATTCCAGAAAAATATGAGCTTGTACCGACTTGCATGATTCACACTAATACAAAGGAAGTCTTAGCAAGTGTGTAAATTACTCAAAACAACACGTGTTCTCTGTTGGGTGGCAAAGGGATACCCTGTATGTTAAGAAATAACACTGCAAAATTTCTAGAAAGTGTTGTTTTCCCAGAAAATGGAAAACTCAACAAGAGCCAATCAGGATCCAAGAACGGCCATTCTACAGCAACTGCTCTTCTATCAGTGACAGAGGCTCTCGAACTTGCCAGAGAAAACTTTGAATCATCAGTTCTCATTCTGCTAGAGCTCTCTGCAGCCTACGACATGGTGAACCATCAGATCATCCTGTTCACACTCGCAGCTAAGGGCATCTCCCTGGACTGGCTGAAGTCTTATCTCACTACAAGATCCTTCAGAGTCGGCTGGAGGGACAAGGTGTCCAAGTCGCAGCAGCTGCTCACAGGAGTTCCACAGGGATCAGAGCTCGGTCCTCTGCTCTTCTCAACCTACATCACCTCCCTGGGTCCCATCTAGAGCATGAAACGGGAAAAATTTTCACTCCTGTCCCATCCCACTCCCAGCGAAAAAAAATCCCATCCCATCCCAGTCCTGGACCAGAGTAAAAAAATTAATCCTGTCAGGCTCCTGTAGAACTGACTTCTGGTCCCATCCCACTCCCACTCAAAATTACTCCTACTCCCATCCATCTCCTGCCCGCTTACAAATACCTGTAGTCTTTTGAATGGATTCCAGTTTAGTAAAAACAGGATATTGGTCACACACTGACATTGGTCATTAACCATCTTAGTTAACCAAATGCCAAGAAAAGTGTTTTTGTTTTAGCCAATTTTCTTTTCAGAGGAAATAAAACTTTCAAAATCTGGCAAATATTTGTTGTTTTTATGTGATAAATGCTCAGAAAAGTGTGTAATAAAAAAAAGATTTACATTTTTATCAAATTCTTTCTAAACTTCTATACATGTACAGCAACAAGATTTTTGAGATTGCAGAAATGAACCTCAACCTATTGTGCATCAACTTAAAACGTTTTGTTTGACTACAGCTTTCAGTGTCCATTTTACAGGTAGTTTTATTTACAAAGGTCTGCGTTTGTTTTTTTCAGCTGCGGAATATAGTAGAGTAGTTCCTGTCCAGCTGAAGACAGAACCAACCTTGCTGCAGGAGGTTTCCCCTTCGTCAGAAAAATCTCTATAAATATAAATATATTACATCAGATTAGATTTGGCCAAAAGAAACCCCTGTGTTTCTATACAAAAAATAGCAAAAGGTAAAAATAAATTAATGAAACAACTTCTTGTTGGAATCAAGAGCATGAGCAGTTTTAAAGCAATAGTATATAAAGTCTAGTATATAAATAGTATGACATTATTTATATAATGTCAAAAATGAAACTATATATTGAAAAACCCTCTGTATAAAAACTTTTATTACATATGACTGTGATTGAGATGGTGACACGCCCCCTGCTGTTGCGGTTTGTGTTTCACTCTCAGGGGCTCTCGATGATGGTATAACATCTTCTTTCACTATTTACAAGTGTTTTGGCACTGACATCTAACACTTTAGTGTGCCAAAAATGGCGGAAGAATGTGAGGAAATAAGGAAAAAAAGATGCATTTGCGAGAATGCGGAAGAAGAATCATGGACAGAACACGATAAAAAAAACAGTACAATCTAACACTAATAAACTGTTATATACACTATAATTATATTTATAATGAAATCTCCGCTAAACTGTTGCTCAAGCGATCACAGGAAATCAATCGGTCACTGGTCTCCCACGCTCCTGGTGAAAGGTCTGTTTCTCTTTGTTGTTTGTCGCCGGCGACAGCTTCAGCGTTAAAAGGTTAACTTCTATTGCCGACCTGTAAAAAACGTGCTCTTTGGACATACATGTTTTGACGCGCTGAAAGATTTACAAAAATCTACGCATCTCATTTGGATTGCTTAACACAGAAAATTATAATCTATTAATAGTGTTCCTGCTCCCGTTGATTTTTATTCCCGTCCCATCCCGATCACGAGATTAATAACAAACGTTTATGCCATCCCACAGGAATCCCACGGGAATCACGAGACCTGTGGAAAATCCCGACAAATGTCATCCTCTAGTCCCATCATCCACCGACGCGGCTTCCTCTACCAATGCCGACGACACATAAATCCACCTGATGACTCTACCGTTACAGATTGTCTGGACAGGTAACATTGATGAAGGACCATTACCTACAGATCAACAAGGCAAAAACTGAACTGATGGTTATCACTGCCAACCCCACTGTCCAGCATGACTTCACCAAACAAAAGTCCTCAACAATCTCTCCATCCACCTCTGTCCATAACCTTGGAGTGATCTTTGATGGAACAGCTAACATTCAAAGAGTTAACTACTGCAATGCTCTTCTCACCGGACTTACTTCCTGCGCATGTATACCCCTCCAAATGATACAGAACTCAGCACCTCGACTGATCTTCATGGAACCTTGACGTGTCTCTCTCCACTGGTTTCCCAATGAGGCTCGTATCAAGTTCAAATCACTGATGCTTGCATACAGGACAGTCACATCTCTCCATATACACCTACATTACACCTGCGCCGTCACACCTACATCCCCTCTAGATGGCTCCGTTCAGGAAATGCACAGCGTTTGGAGGTCCTATCTCAGAATGGCAGAAAATTTCTCACCAGGACTTTCTCCTTCACAGTTCCTGGCTGGTGGAATTTTCTTGGAGTCCAAACCCGGAAAGCTTTCTCTTAAAAGAGTCTCTTTCAACCTTCAAAAAGTGAACTACTCTTTCGAAAGCATTCTCTAACTTTACTAACTAATAAAATTTAAAAAACAATCTCTGAAGCACTGAATTTATATCTGCTTGGACGTCTTCTTCGTGCATGTCTTATGATTAACCCGCCCTTGTAATAAAACTGCTTATGTTTACTGCTGAACCGTAAGTCGCTTTGAATAAAAGCTAAATACATAAATGTAAATGTTAACATTCAATTATGAGAGCATTTTAACGTTGAATGAAATCTTAAGGTGCTGTAGTAAATGTGAATAAATTAAAGACTTACATACAACGTACGAAACACATGAACATATGAAAAGTAATATGTTTGCTAGGAGGGGGCAGTTTGATGGTAGCATTTGTGTAAAGCAGTTACCAATTCTGTAAATTCATGAACTTAAGGCCTTAACACACTCATGAGTCACTTTTGCAGCTGCATCATCAGTTCGCTGCGTCTTTCTGTTGCGTTTAAAAATGAGACCCCTCTTCTGAATTCACTCCATGCCAAATGGTGGCGCAGAAGCAATTCACACTGTGTGAGGCGCATTTATGGAGAAAGAGAAGAGTGTGAGAGAGCACTCATCTGTCAATATAAAGCCAAACTATTCGTTTTCTAAAAAAAAAAAAAAACACTTCTCTTGCCCAGAATCGCATCTTAATTGGAGTTCATGTACGCGTGAGACAATCAAACAGATTGAAGAACGACATTGAATGATTCGCTCTGCGAGAGTCAGATGCTAGTAAAATGCTTCTCATTTATCTGTGTCTGTCAACGAGTCACAATCGTGCAGTGTGTTCCGACTAAAATAAAGTCTGTGATTGTCTGCAGGCAATGAGAGCCACATCCAGAAGGCAATGGGAAGTTGCAGAGATACAAAGGCATAGAATAGACAACAGTATAAACAGTGGTTTCAGTTCAAAAGGGGGTTTCTTTTTGGTTTGTTTGGACCCAGTAAATGAATTAAAAACTTGCACGCTTAAATCTTTGATAATAACCCCAATCTTATGCTCCAGTCTTACACACGTGACAACCTCTGTTGCTGAAGTCTTGTGCAGTTTAAATTCAGCAACGACTGGATGCAAAGTCTAAAGCGACACGGCTTCTGCTTCTTCTGGAGTACAGCTCCTCGTTTTGTTCTTGAGCGCCACCTATTGCTGCCTTTTGATCATGGTACTTTAAGATGTGTATTTTTTTTAATGATATAAAGTTAAAGGTTTTTAAAGGGGATTATTTGTCACCTCTGGAAGGAGAGAGGGGGTCGACATCAGTGTTTTATTTACAAACGTTAAACAGTGCAAACACGTGAACATTTTTGGTCAAAATCAACATTTTTAGAGCAGTCATATTTTCAAAAACAGAAGAGTGGACTAGTGCAGCTCATCACAGGATACAATTATATCAATGTATAGATTACAGTTTATTTAAATCTATATGTTTAAATTTAAATAAAACAGTAATTGATACATCTAGAAAATTGTATTCTATTAAATTTCTCTAAAATTGTGTTCTATTTCTCTTTTCTGTTTTTAAAATCCGATTTATTTAATCAGTAAAACATGCTTATATTAAATGTACAGCATAAATATTATGAGTATGTGCACAATCACTTATGATATGTTTTCTGAACAGAACTAAAAAAAAACTTTAGAAAATGTTTTAATGGTTTTATATGATTTGGAATGAGAAGACATTTTGTAAAAGAATAGCATATGAGCATTCCCTCTCTTTTCATTTCACCATCTTTCTTTCCCCTGTTTCTCAATCTTAACCTTTTATTCTGAACCTCTTATAAACCCTAAACCCAAACCTTCAAGTTTTTCTGTTGGTTTTAACTCAGTTAACAGTCCTCACATTGTTTTTTTTTTTTTATTATTATTTTTACTTTCTCATCTGTGTTTTGGATCATTGCTGCACAAGGTTCTTCTGAAATGATGAAGCATAATAAAAGTCTTATGGCTGACTCCTCCCATAGCCTGCAAAGACCTGTTCTTCCTATTTTACACAGCATTAACTAAACAAACACTTACTTAATGCATGTAAGACAGAATTTATTGAAATTGGTGCTGAGCTGAAATGCAACCCTCCAGCAAGGGATCAAAATAAGATTAACTATTTTCTACATTTCCATTATTGCTGTCATTGTCAACATTGAAATAAAAAATAAAACAAATTAGCGATAAGTTTCAGTAAAAGTGCATTATTGATTACATTTTTTACAAACACAGACATTTTAAATAGGGCTGTGCGACTGAGTCTCAATTTTATTATACTTGATTAAACCTTCTCCCTTTGGTTGTCTTACATCTCAGGCACAGAAATCATTGTCCACATTAGCAACTGTTACTAAGAGGTGGAAAATAGAGATAAATCAACAATGAGATTTAACTAGTGGTGTTTATGTCCTCAGATTAAGAAAGAATCAAACTGGTTCAAAGAAGCGTGACAATCTCCCAGCATTTGAACAGTTGGGTTACTTGAAGGTCTTTTTGAGATTATTTTGTGTCATATTCACTATTTGGATGATTTTTTAAACCTTTCAGACTAATCCATTCAAGTAAAATCATAATTTTCAGATGATAACAATCACTTCCAAGCCTAATATCTAGCAACCATCGCATATTTTTTTCCTTAACCCATAGAAATCCCTGCGCAAACCAGTGCATTCGCCAATCACACCAGCTGTAGGAAGGACGCTGACCCAGCTATTGTTTCATTTTGATAGTTTTTATATTTTTGGTTTTACATGGACATTATAAGAATTATGAGACATAATAATTCAAATGTCATCAATGCCACCTAGGGGTGAAAAGACGGGATAACCCTTGGAAGTGAAATGGCTCGCGTTTTTCAAATTTCTGGCATAAAAAAAGAACACTGGAACAAAAAGTGCTTGGAACTGTTTAGGAGAGGTTCGACTGTTTGATTTTCACATTGTTTTGACTTTGTCTAAGCTTTTTGGGGGGATTTTTTAAAGATATTTTTATTAGTAATCTCAACACTTTTAAACATAAAACTTTTTGCAGCAAAAAAAAAAACTTTAAGGGCGGCACGGTGGCACAGTAGTTCAAGGCTCGCAGGTGACCTTCCTGGAAGGAGTTTGCATGTTCTCCCTATGCTTGCGTAGGTTTCCTCCGGGTACTCCGGTTTTCCCCACAATCCCAAAAACATGCGATTAGGTTAATTGAATAATCTAAATTCCCCCTTAAGTGTGAATGTGTGAGTGAATGTTGCCCTGCGATAGACTGTCGACCTGTCCAGGGTGAACCCCTGCCCTTCGCCCAATGTGTGCTGGAGATAGGCACCGGCAGAACCCCGTGAAAAAAAAGGGAATTAGCGGGTTGGAAAAATTAATGAATGAATGAAACAAACTTTTGTATAGTTTCAGGATTGTTGTGGAATTATCGTGTAATGTATATTAAAAAAATATTTGTAAAAAAAATAAAAAGAAGCTTTCAGTTTCTTTTTACAGACTGTAAATCAGTGCCATCTAGTGGTGATAAAATGGGAAAACCCTTGGAAGTACACGGCTGTGAAATGGCTTGTGTTTTTCAAAGATCTGGCGCAAAAAGTGATTGGAACAGTGTTTAAGGCTCAGGAAAGTTTTGTCTTTTTGAGAGTTTTTTACTACAATTTTCACAAAGTTTTGTCTTTGTCTTTTTTGGGGATTTGTGAATTTTTATTTTGTCTGAACACTTTTTGTTATAAAACATAAAAACTTCATTCTCAATTTTGTGGATTTTTTAAATGACAAAATTTACTACTAGGAATTGTTTTCTTTGGATAACTAATTTTGTAATGTAATGAAAAAATATTTGTAAATATTTGCCACAAAAAAAAAACAGTTTTAAAAATGATTTATTAAGGCAAATTGTAAAGTATAAAAAAAAACGCGCAAAATGCCTGTGACTTCTAAGAGTTAAGGACAAAATTAGTTGTATGTTAACCGTCAAAAGTGCTCTTGAAAGAAAACGGTATGGCATTAGTCACAATAAGTAGTCATGAAATAAAAAGCTCATAAATAACAATTTTGTTTAATGTCCAAAGCGATATGATAAACAAAGTGATGTTCGCTCACTTCAGAGTTCAGCCAACAGAAGATGGTTCAGATGCAGATGTGCTTTGTTTGCACACCAGACCAGTGCACACATTAAACAGTCTCGATCTGATGAGCAGTTCTGGCTTCAGAGTGGACTCTTTAAATCTGACAAGTCAACCGGCTTGAAAAGAGCGAATCGCAAGTCAGACACTCCTCCAGGCTTCCCTAAGGCCTTGAATTGTGTTTGCAAGAATCTGGAATGTTCCCTGCTCATATCCTTGCCCCAAAACCACTCGAATCATCTGCAAAAGTGGTTTGGATTACTGACACAAGCTCAGTTCTTTCCTCACCGAACACTTTTTACACTGGACCACACAGCACCAATGGAACCGGCAGAGACAGTTTTCCTCCTGAACCACAGTTTCTTCCCTGTGACCCCTCTCGCAACACAGCAGGTCACAACCACTCACATCCAGCGCAGTGCTGTTGCACATCCTCCCTCGCGTACCCAAGGATCCAGTCTTCCGGTTGGGCAGGCAGAAGTCTGGCGACTCAGCCGAGTAAATGAGATCTTGCTTGTCCGGAGGCTTTATGTTCTGGCCGACCGGGATCAGAGTCTTTCCATCATTGCCACCCATGACTTTAGATGCACCGTTGAAGCGCTCCAGCAGGCGATTGCCCACCTCACGAAAATGAGGCATTTTCTTCCAGCAGGTCCTGAGAGTGCAAGAGCCAGACAGCCCGTGACATTTACATTCGGTTCTCATATAGTTCTTCACGGCCTGCAGTTCAAGACACAAAGATAGTTGAGTGAGATAAAAGAGAAGCTATTTAGAAGGAATTTACCCCTGTCTCTCCCCACCCTCTTTAGCCTCCAGCCACCCAAACACCCATCCAAGAATTGGAGAGAGATGCTGCATTTCATTCATTTGAAATTAATATCTGATAAATGTGGTGTTAAACTCTGTTTTATTCGAAACATGTCCTTTTGGGATTATGCAAGCATCCGCTCAGAGATTAAAGCATGTCCCTGTGCCCAGTTTTTCTCTAATGTCTATTTACTGGTGACTGACCGCAGGATGATAAGACCTCAGGTTGTGAGGCACTGATTCATTGGAGATGAACTGCTTGAACACAATGGATTTTTGCTTGAAGGAAACCAAATCTACACTCCAAAAAAAGAAGTTGAATAACTGTAATTAAATTATGGAAAACCAGGCTGGTGGTGGCGGTGGTGGTGTAATTTTCTTGGTACACGTTGGCCCCGCAAATCACCCCTAAAGTCATTGTAATGTTCAAGAAATTAGTCACTGTACTCCACAGTCACCAGATCTCAACCCAGTAGAGTATCTTTGGGATGTGGTGGAATGGGAGATTTGCATCAGGGAGAACTGATTATGTCATTATGTCAATATGGAGTGAATAAGAGGAATGTTTCCAGTACCTTGTTGAATGTATGTTACGGAAGATTAAGGCAATCCTGAAAGCAAAATAGATCCAACCTGGTACCAGCAAGGCCAGTGAGTGTATGTTGCATTTTGCATATTTTTTTTTTATTTAAAGAAGAAAAAAACCCCAATTGATTTTATAAAAAAAAAAAAAAAAAAAAAAAAAAAAACACCTTTAATATTCAGCAAAAAACATTTCTTATTTACAGGATTATCCACTCCAAAAAGCATTCATTAATGTTAACCTACATTAATGTTAACGTTTGTGTCAAATCTACTCATTTTAATTAATTAATTAATGGCCCAAAAAATATTTTAAATGATTTGTATTAACTCAATTAACACAGATTATTATCACAAATCAGCGATGGACTGGAGATCTGTCCAGGGTGTACCCCCGCCTCTCGCCCAACGTGCGCTGGAGATGCACCGGCAGACCCCGTGACCCCAAAAAGGAAATAAACGGGTTAGAGAATGAATGAACGAATGAATTTTCACATTGTTTCGACCTTGCCTTTGTTTTTCGGTGGAATTTTTAATTAATACTTTTTATTGTTGTTTAAATTTTTGCAGCAAAAAAATGACAAAATGTATTTCTCGGGATTGTATTTTTTATACAGGTTCGGGATTGTTGAGAAATTTTTGTCTTATAAAGAAAAAAAATGTGTACAAAAAAGTATACCTCAAATATACCTCACTCAAAAGGCCCTGGACTTCTAAGGGTTAAAATAACTCGTCTTTTTTTCTAATTTATTTAGAGGTTTTAACTAGATGAATTACCGTACCAGTCGACCGGCCTCATTGTTATGAAGGTCTATAAGTGTTCGGATGTCACTCTTGCCCTTCCTCCGTCTGGCATCCATGAACTGCTTTGATTTTTCGTAGCCAAACTCCACATCATCTCCGCAGCCCCCCCACTCCCATTTGACTCCCTCAGTGGGGCCGGAGCCAGGAATGCGTGGAGGTGGCCCTCGGCTCCGTGTTGCCTCGCAGCCACATTGCAGCAGCTCCCCCATACTGCAGGCCTGTGTCACTGCATGTGTGACCCCAGCAGCTGTAATTGCGTACACGAATGCCGTCTCCCGGATGTCTGTCAAGAGACACAAACACAGACAGACATCAATGATAGCTTCTGATAGTCAGGCTGAGTAATGTCTCTCTCTGATGGCTATGGCACTTCAGATATCCTGAAGCATCAGGAGCTATTTCTGTGTGAGTCCCATTCAAGACGATGACAGCACTGCTGGTAAATTATAGTTCAGTTCTAATGCTATTCAGGTTGTGATACTGATATATCTCGCATTTTATCCAAACCTTCTCCTGACTCTGCCAACTAAAAGTTATGGAATTCAAGTTGATTCAAACGGTTTTCAAGCGGGTGCGAACCGTTTCAACGTAGTGTTAGCTAAAATAAAAGTATGAAAAAAAAGTTTCATGAGCTGTTTATCCCAAAATCACAAAATTGACCCTGGTCACTCAGCAATACTTATGTTTTGGGATGTATTGTTCCATAATATAAAGTGGCATCCCCAGTCATGGCACTTACTTGCAATACTGTAAGTCTCTGAATCTGCAAATGCGCCAATTTTTGGTATTATCTGGATGAAAGGCATCTACATTATCTCAGTACTGGGTGACACAAAATCCAAGCATGATCATTTGCTTTGGATAGGCCAACATTGGTTACCAGAAATAGCCTGCCCTGCCTGTAAACACCATGTAATTTCTCTGTGTTGAGGCTAAACACAGTCTATGGCCTCGCCTTGCCATAGATGCAGACCCCTACAAGTCTGTGATAGGTAATGAGCTCAACAGAAGAAACTTGACCAATTATCATTTAGTAAACATCATCAGAGCTATACCAAAAAGTTAATGTTAAACAAGGTGCCGACAGAGTCTGCTTCATCAGCCTTGTCTCTCACATCTGTATGTCACGAATAGATATGAATTTTATACTAATAGTAGCAAGTTGCTTTTTTGAGCAGTATTTAGAGTCATTGTGCAAAGTGTGCTGAATAGTTGCACAAACAATGCACAGCGACAGCAGCTTCATCAAGGTTCTAGGACTTTGGAGCTGGTCTGTGGGTTGCCTGTGACAGTTCCCACAATCGGGCGGCACGGTGGCGCAGTGGGTAGCACTGTGGCCTTCTAGTTAGAAGGTTGTCGGTTCTAGGTGTATGCATGTCCTCCCTGTGCTTGCGTGGGTTTCCTTCGGGTACTCCGGTTTCCCCCACAATCCCAAAAACATGCGTCAGGTTAATTGAGTAATCTAAAATTCCTCCTAGGTGTGAATGTTTGAGTGAATGTTGCCCTGTGATGGACTGAATTGAATTGAATTAGCCTTTATTTGTCACATACACTGTTACATGTAGTGAAATAGGACCCCTCTGGCCACAGACATAGACAGGGTGGGAACAGGCCAGCGTTGAGAGGTAGCATTTACAGAGAGAAACAGAGAAAATGGATATACATTAGGTAAATTAGCTTAAAAAAAAGAGCCTTTCCGCATTGTCCTTCAAAGAAAAGAGCACTGTGGAGCAGGTTAAAAAAAAGCCATTTGCAATCAAGCACATTGACAAATACAGGAAAGAACATAGCAGGATGAGGTAGGGGTCGGGGCAGTGGAGTGGTCGCTGTAGTCCGCAGCCGGCATTTTTCTGCAGCCATGGGAGGCGCTGTCCAATGACCCGTCAGATTACAGCGGTGGGGAAAAAAAAAAATAGCTGGCGGAGATAAGTGAATGCAGGGAAAGGTTCTGAGAGTGTCCCCTTATCTAGTTCTGCACGGGGGATGTTTAGACTCCTCTTCGCGGCCTCCAAGGCCAGAGGAGATAAGGGAAGCCAGATGGTACAGAAGTTAATTTGGGTCAAAAGCTGTAAATTTCCAGATTTTTATAGTCTTTCCCCGGTCTCCATATTATCCAACTTACGTTTCAATTCTGCCAGCCTTTCCAGGATGAAATCCAGTTTGCGGTCACAGACCGTTACATGAGTCCCGACAGTTTTAAGTCCAGTCAACATTCCATTCCAGTCGGTCAGCTTAGTGGGGCTTTGAGCACTGACCGCTTTTGATAATCGCCGATAGCCGAGAGCTCCACATTTTCCAATCAGCAGAATCCCAGTTATCACAGTTTCAATTATGTAAATGTCCTCGACATCCTCCAGGGACAGAGCAGCCAGGCACACGATCCTCCACTTCGACCAGGAGTCCATCGTGTAGCCAGCAGCATAAGTTCCAGCAGGACAGGTGGGTTCCCCCGAACCCACGTTCCTCGTCGAGAAAATGGTGTCAATTGCATTTAGAGACCAGTTGATCAGATCCATAGTTCCTTTTATTTAGAGAGCCGGATAGTGAGAGTCTCTGCAGACAGACACAAGACGAGAAGCCCAGCTGGGATGATAAGATAGGGAGTAAGAGAAGGAGCGTGTATCACCGCCGAAGGCTAAGAGAGAAGAGTCCTGTCCGGGGTGTAACACCGCCTCTCGTTGCCTCTGGAGATAGCCACCGGCAGACCCCTCTGACCCCGAAAGGGAATAAGCGGGTTTGAAAATTAATGAATCCTGCCT
Source organism: Danionella cerebrum (assembly GCA_007224835.1). Lineage (NCBI taxonomy): Eukaryota > Metazoa > Chordata > Actinopteri > Cypriniformes > Danionidae > Danionella > Danionella cerebrum. The sequence goes on along the minus strand of SRMA01025067.1, from coordinate 112,219 downwards.
TTCTGCTTGTCTGAGATTTTTCTTGCTCTTAAACTTCAGGCCTTGACTAGAACTAAGTAATTCTGGTCTTCTAATTCCTCACAATGTTTCTCACAGTTGAAACAGAGCTTAAATATCTAAGACAGCTATGGGGCTCCCAAGTTGCCACTCTTTAGAGAAGAACTAAAGAAGACAAAAGCTTTTCAAATATTACTGCGTATTTCTCCTATATTATATCTTTCGTAGGAATTCATTATCCAGATAACCAAGATTTATAAAGGAAAATTATTAAAATGAAGTGGTGTCCAAACTTTCACATACCAATTAATACATATAGTATACTATAAAATATGTAGACAACAGAAGCTGTCATGTTGAAAAGAGAGTGAGAGAATCACCTTCTTCACCTTATTTTTTTTCCTCCAAGACACAAATTCCAAACAAATTTTGTTCAGCTGACTATGCCCAGGCCTGCCTTGGAAGGAGAGGGAGCTTAATGCCAGAAGGGGCTTCTGTGAGAATTAACAAATATTTTTTTAATACTCAATCTTTGAGGCAATGAAGCATGGGGCTTCAGGATGAAAAGAGTTGAGGAGAAGGCAGGGCCCCTGCAGCGGCTCCACCAGTGCTGACGGCCCAGAATCATGGTGATTGATTTATTTTGCCACCATGTGCTGCCTGCATGCAGCCAGGGTTGAGTCTATCTCTGGGACTCTGCAGATCTTTTTGCATACCTGGTATCCACATTTATAACCCGCAACAATGCACTCATATAATATGTGTAATCCTTTACAAGACAATTTACCTTTACATTTGTTCTCTGAACCAGAAAGTTGGAGGGTTCAAGAATGTATATATATATATGAAGCTTGAAGACTTTGAAAGTCTTTTTTAGATGTTTTATTAATGAATTAATAGCATATTCATTTGAAGTGTAGTTTAGCTTTAGTGCAAATTGTAGTACAGATTATTGTATAGTTGTGTCAACCATAATGCTGTAGAAAATCTTGCCAAACGGAGAAGAATTTAGCAAGAAAAGAATTGTGACCAGTCTTTATGTTTTTATCGTCTGGAAATTCATGTAGGGCTGTGTTGGCCAGAAAAAGGATTGTGCAAAGACTATGGGAAGCAGCTGAGAGAGTATAATGCTGGATCTGGTGCAGGAGAAAGGAATTGATCAAGCAGACAGAAGGAAGTGAGTAAAGACTTGCCATTACTCATTACTCACCAACTGGAAAGTGGTAAGGTGGAGGATCGAAACCCTTAAAGATTATTGATGACCAATTATTGAAATAACCCCCTGGCCCAAACCTCCAAACAATGTGTCTCCAAAATAAGTGTAAGGAGGAAGCAAAAGTATTGCCACATAAAATTCCTGTCCAGTTTGCAAGGTGACTGCACAGAAGGACAGGACAATGACATAAGGTTAAGTAGTTGTGATGGAATGCGGGACTGATCATCGTCGCCAGGTGCTAGTCTTTGTGCCTAGTGAACAGAGAGTCAGAACGTTCAGCACAGGAGAAGCGAATGGACACTGGAAGCCACTGGAAGCCGAAGGAGCCCAGGAGGTACCCACTGACCGGGTCTGGAGTGTCACCGCTGGGCCAGCAATAGTCACTGGGACTCAGCTGGATTCCATTCAATTTATATTTATATATGTATACGTGTGTGTCGTTATGTACAAACTGCAAAAAACTGTACTGCACGAACTGTAACAAACCAATATGGTATGTTCAGCTAGGTATTCTTCCCACTCCTAAATCTTTCCCCCTCATCTACATCCCTCATTGACCCCCCCACCCCCACCCCCCTAAAACCCTCCTGTCCTGATGTAATTAATATGAACTGGTCCAAAGGAAAAATAAACAAACAATGACATAAATTCACGGCTTCCATTCAGAGGAGGAAACACCACATCATATGTTCACTCACTTGGAGATAACAAAACTGTACAGCTCAAGCGAAGCACCTACCCTCCCATATGGTGACTTTTAAGCAGTAGGGTTTAAAAAAAAAAAAACAATGTACATATTGATCCATGAGCTTTGTGTACTGTTGCATCCCTTATGATCAATTCTTGAACTAAGTTCAGTTGAATGCTCTAGTAGGAGGTGTTTGATGTCAAACACAGCAAATCAACATAAACAAGCGGTTTTAGTGATGTGCTTTTGGAAAGTTATTTCCTCATTGAAGATCACTACAAGGTTCTGGGCAGAGGTAGATTTTCAAGGACTCTAGTTGTATAGTGAAATCATGCTGGAGAGGTGTGCTAAGTTGTAGGTGATCTGCCTTCACTAGAAATGCACCTAGATATTATCTTCAACAACTAATGCAACTAATCATTCTTATTTGTATATAAAGACATAAATACAATAACTTACTTTCATCCAACTTGCTCATGTTCATATCCCATATAGGGCTCTGCTGCTTTCTTCCAACGTTTTATAATTTACTCAATGATTGAGAACACGATACATGTGCACAAGCAGACAGTAAACAAGACACATAAAAGTTCTGAAAGGTGCTAGTAACTCATGGAAAATCCTAGAACTATGGATTGATTTCTTTTAAAGGTCTTTATGCACCAGGCATGGTTTTGACGTCCGTTTTAATCGCAAAGTATTTTGAATCAGTACTTGGTAGTGACCCTGTTTTATTCAGAAAACCACTCGGAACTGATGTGTTCTGTGTGTGTCTCACTCTATTGCATATCCCTGAGTGCGCTCTAACATTACTTACATGAAGTTGACCGAGAATTGCAGAAAACTTATTGAACAGATGAATTATACTAGCATTAAAATGTATTTGGCTAAAGTTATATCAATATGGTAAAACAAAGCCTAAGCTGTTGATTATGCAATAAACCATGTTTTGATGCACACTTATGTGAATATGTTTGATTACTAACGTATTAAAACCACTTGCAGTGCATCTGAATCCATAAAGGTTCTGTGATTTTAAGAGACTTGACGAATATATTCCCTATAGACGAGGTATCCATTATTGGGAGTGTTTTTTTCAAAACTGTGTCTCATATTTGACTCCTGTTGAATGTATATAATGATGCGTTTAATTCACATATGAAATATTCACCTTTTCATGTCAACAATAGTGTCATTCTTATTAAGTAAAGCATTAAATCAATAGAAAAATATGAGCAAATAAATTGACAGGCAAAAACAAATTTATCTAGAATTGAAGTAATTAATCTTTTGGGCTGGTTATTGCTCTTTCTTTTTATTATCATTTTTATTTTTTTCAATTCACAAAAATCTTTTTTATTCATTTTCATAATTGAATTTATTTGCTACAAGTTTGTTTTTGTTGTTAATGAGATAAAAAAATTACTAATGACAAATTGAAGAGATGTTTGGACACAACACACTTATTAGACTTTTATACAGAACATATGCCATTACCACCTTAAGCCTGCAGATCGAGGATGGGCTAACTCTGGGGTTGGCCTGCATGGGTAGCCCCGCTAACACATATTCTCATTGGTTTGAAGTAAATAAATGACGTTGAAGCAATGTTTCGACCCATAGATCATCTCAAATGGATTGACAAGCTTTTAACTTATCCGATGGGATTTTTATGCATTACTTGCAATTCATGGCAATAGATCAAAATTTCAATTAAGGGTGTTTATTTACAGTTTGTTTTTGTATATTGTCTTAATCATTGATAAAATAATAAATGTGGAATATTCTCAGCAAAGTGGATCAACTACCCTAATGTTAATTAAAGATTTGCTAAACAAATATTTACAACACATAAATAAATCATGAATTTCACTGTTATTAATTGAGGATGATTCTGTTTACAGTTATTTCTAATCGAGGAGAAGCAGGCAATTGTACATCTCTTTATGGTCGAATATTAATTCTCCCCCCAAATCTAATAATGACATGTGAAAAATCATTCTGGGTCCACTGTGCCATCATAAAATCCTCTGAGACAACAAAGTTTCCCATTTCCATAGTAACTAAAGCAGCTCTTGAATAAAAGTTTTGCACATTTTGAATTCTTTAATTTCAAAAGGCAGCCCTCGATGTTTCACTCCATTTTTTCCAGGTCACAACACCTGCAGCCAAAACAAACACAGAACTCATCTAGAATTGTTAGCCGTGATACAGCAGTTACGTTACCTCAACATTATTAATTTACCCTCAACCAATGAGGAGGCCCTTGACACGTGCAACCCCGCCCCAGAGTTAGCCCCTCCTCGATCTGCAGGCTGCAGACCGGGGCTTGTCCCTTAAGTCTTAAGAAAAAATATTGTGGAAACACGGTAAAAAAAATCTTCAATGGGTTTTTTTTATGTTTTTTCTCTTTGAAAGAGATATATAGGATATAAAGGAGATATTGAGGCCATTCAGTCCTGTGATTGGGATGTGGAGAGAATGAGGAAATCCCCTCTTTATCAAACATGTGCATGATCATTGTCAATGATTCAAATAACTTATTTCAGAGACTCCCTTTGATCCTTTGAAATCTATTGTACAAAGATGTATTAAAAGAAGACGTGTTGATCCTTGGCATTGGAGTAGCGCAGTGCTGCTGGCAACTCTCATTGATCCTGGATTTAGTTTTTATTTGTGCTTAAGAATGGACCTCTCGATAGAGTTTATACGGATAAAAAGGTACCGATTTTGCATCCCATAAATAAATGTAATGGACAAGACATGAGTCTTTAATTATATAAAGTAAATACAGCAACATAGGTCAGTGATTACTACAAATCAGATTACTGTTACTCTTATTTCTGAAAATCAATCAGTAATCAGTAAAAATCAGGGCTAACAAGTTACAAGTGCTGCAACTACTTGACAAAATAAGCGACAATGATGTTGAGAACAAATTTCAGTATCGATGAGCAGCTATGCTCATTTTGCACACTTCTTTAAGCTTTTGCAGTTTGGTTGAAATTAGTATGTGTACATAAACTCTCAGAACAGACAAGTTTGAACAAACAGGTACAAATTATCTACATATATCGTGAGAGACACAGGTCTGCCACTAGAGGTGGATTTTACATGCTAAGAACTTTCCAGATGTACTGGAGAAAGAACAATGTCCTTTAAAGATCCAGCCAAACTTTTGATAGGAGCCACTTCTGTTTGTGAGCCAACAATCTCTCTCTCTCTGCCCCTTCTTCCCTCGCTTATTGCTTCAGTGCATAAAATGCTTGTTTATGTAGCTCATAAAGATGGTGGTCATTCTCAAAAATATCTAAAGTGAATGACTCTGAAATTTCTTAAAGAGATATCTTACTGCATTTAGGTCATGTCAAATGTATTATCATGAACTTTGAAAACTCTCATTTTAAACATTGGAGTCTGAATATTTCTAACTATGAGTGCAATGTTGCAGAGCAGACAAATGCAGTTGCAAAACACTACTCAGAGATTGTATTAGACAAAACTATTTTTATATAAGAAACATATACAGTATATTCGCCGTATAAGACGCATCGGCATATAAGACGCAAATGAGGACGATCTAGAAAAAAAAGATTCTGAACCAAATAATGTAGTAAAATATTTAATATCAACTGTGTAAAAGTTAACAGCAGTTTTAAGAACAATTATATGCCAAACATGTAACATGAACAGTCAGTAAACAGTAAAAGTAACAAAAAAAGGCTGTAATGTTTCATACCTGCTCCTTACGATCCGCGCTATGGTAGGATCGACGAGCAGAGATGGGCGATGACGTCTGCGCGCACCGACGAGTGTGATGGGAATTTTCCTATATAATACTATCATCTAGTGGTCATTTAGAGAAATGTAAAGAAACTTTTAAGAGCACACGTCATACTTCAGTCCCGCCCTGAGAGGCTCGAGGTTCTTCTTCCAATGCGGATAACACATGTGTAGGAAATGCGTTGAGACTGCTAAATCTTTACAATCAATAGCTGCATTTGCTGTGTTCTCTCAAATGGTCTCCAGTGTTTATTATCAATTAGGAAGGTATATTTTTACCATAACAGGAGCTATTTTTTGTATATATTTTTTATACCTTTTTGGCACACTTTGGGCCTATTAGTACCAATTGAGCATCATGTTAACACCATAGCCAACCTGAGTGTTGTTGCTGACCATGCCTATCCATTTATGACCACAGTGCACCCATTTGCACCACCTTGAACAAGACAATGAGTTCACTGTACTGAATTTTCCTCTACAGTCACCAGATTTCAATCCAATAGAGCACATTTGGGATGTGGTGGAATGGGAGCAATTGCTAGATGCTATTATGTCAAGCCAAACTCTCTGAGAAATGTTTTCAATACCTATGCCATGAAGGATTAAGGCAGTTCTAAAAGCAAAATGGAGTCCAGCCTTGAACTAGCAAGTGTACCTAATAAAGTGTCCAGTGTGTGTATGTACATGTATTAAACACATGTGCACACCAACACCACTACTCCAACTAAATGAACTGTTTTACTTAAACGTACACCACAATAAAAAAAAAAAAAACCTGAAACCTTTATTTTAATACAAATTGTGGATTTACTGGGATTTATCATTGTTATGTGCCTTGGGTCACTTTAATTCTGATTTAAATTGTTTTTGAGTATATTTGACCACATTTTATGTTCATGAAGTGTGTGATTACAAAGATCGATGTGATTCGAAGCATACTGATAAAAATGAATCGAATTAAAATGGATTGAGCGGTATTTAAATGTTTTGCCATTAGGTGCGCTATCAGTAATTCATGCTTTGGGGTCAGCGTTAGGTTCTGATGCCAATTTTGGAGCTATTACAAACTTGTTGGGTACCTTCAGGTTACGTTGGCAAACATGCCAGCCAACTTTTGTAAAGATATGTTGATGAATTTCCAAAAAATGCAACTTCTGACAAAATCCAAGATGGCTGATATTCAAAACGGTTGAGACTTAAAATGGCAATGGTCCAAATATATTATATATTATATATATATATATATATATATATATATATATATATATATATATATGTATGTATGTATGTGTGTGCGTGGGTGTGCGTGCGTGCATGTGTGCGTGTGTGTGTACAATTTTATGATTTTACAATGAACAGGTATATAATTTTAAGGCAAAAAAGCTCATTTTCTATCTCCTGACCTCTGGGGGGCACTGTGCTGAAACTCGTTAGCCAACCTCAGATCAAGCTTATTATAACATCCACCAAGTTCAATGTTGATATTGTAAAGCATTACTGAGATATAGTCTTACAACCATTCTGATTGGAGAAAAAGGACGTTTCAACCCTCCTCTGTTGCATCAGCTCTGTGCTAGCTAACAAGATGCTACAAAATGCTCCAAATTGTATAACAAATCATTAATCTTAAGTTAAGTATATCAAATGAAAGGAGAGAGTCAACATATATGACAACGTGAAGTAACCTTTTCAAGTGGATTCATTTGTAGATCTTTATTTGAACATTTTAAATGACCTCTGACATAAACTGGTTGTTCCCACCCTAAGATATGTCTAATACAGTTACTTCTGCATGCACAAGGGATCCATTATTGTAGGACTGGCTGTTTCTTGAAATGATAACACATATTTATTCAGTCCTTCAAGCTGAGAACACTGCTCTCTGACCTACTCCAACAGTGCAGAGATGGGAATGAAATAGTCTTGAACAACTGCCTTTGTTTAAAGTGCACTTCAGGGGCTTGATATGGGATTCCATTATAAAGAAGCTTTGCCGCAGGGCATCCCCACTGCACCTTGCCTTCTTTTAGCTGTTGATTACTTGATATTTGCTTATTAATGATTAGCACGGTCTATCTGTTTGAGCGTTGTTTCTTAACTAAATGTTGAATTAATCTGCTTTTTAGTTTACATATTTATTTACCAGTTTTAAAATGTATTCCAACATATCTTTCTTCCTATCTTTCTATCGTTTCTTGAAGGTACAATGGAATACATAAGCATTCTGCTGAAGAAATCAAATACAAGAATACATTTTGGTAAAATTATGGCATCAGGCATTTTTGTTGACTTGGGTGAGATTGAGCTACAAAATTTAATAATATTAAGACAAAGTTGTAGATCACTTCATGGTATTTTTTAGTCCTATAATATCTCTCCATCTACGTTTCCATAGCCGATTTTGTTACTCTCAATTTAATTGATTTAATAATAATGCTAACAATTTTGAATTTTCATTTAAGCACTCACTTGTTATTATTCACGATTAGTTTAGAATTTGTATTGTTGCTCGTTATTACCCTAGAGTTTCTAGCTGTTTTTATTAAAAAATGTATACGTATTCGTCACAAAATATTCACTTCTTCCTTAAAAATTCATTCTTTCATCTTCTAACCCGCTTATAATTCGCATTTGGGTTCACAGGGATCTGTTGGTGCCTATCTCCAGTGCACATCGAGCAAGAGACGGGGGTACACCCTGGACAGGTCGCCAGTCCATTGTAGGGCAACACACACTTTCACTCCTATGGGGAATTTAAATTATTCAAATAACCTAACCGCATGTTAGAGAACATGCAAACTCCTTCCAGGATGGACACCTGCGAGACTCAAACCGAAAACCTTCTGGTTAGAAGCCTTGAGCTATCTGAGCAGTCTGCTTTCGTGCTAATTTTGACTCGCTTGCTTCGATCAAACTTCGTTCGAAGGTCTATTAGTTGTTCTTAAGGTATTAAGGCGTTTTTTCTCACGCCATGTACAAAAAAAAACACACGTCCACATGGACACTCTTAAACTAACAGGTGGCAGTCGAATCCTTGTGTTTTTAAAGTTATTATTCAGCACTGCATGTGCACAAAGACAGGTGCCCCTGTTTGGTCACTAAATAGTGTACCGATAAATAATTAAAAGAGCTAGACAGACGAGCGCAGGCTCCCGAGTAGTGCGCTGCGGAGTGCTCCGTGTTACCCTGACCCCACTTAGTCCAGAGGTGAATGGGTTTCCGGACAAGAGGTGTGGGGTCTCGGTGAGCTAATGCATCCATCATGCTCCGGGCTTCGAGCTTACTGATACTGTTTGCCCTGGCATAGACTCCTTGTTGGAATATGGGCAGTCCAGCCCACCCAAGTGTTGCCATGATCTGCAACAGGGCAGAGGAGGTTAGCAATGAGGTGCACAGCTTTTTCCAATGATTTGTGTGCCGCATTTCCCTCTCCGGAAGGCACTACATTTTTTTACCAGTTTCGCATGTTGTCGAGTGAGACGGACATGCGGACACTGTTCAAGGTCACACAGGGCTTTTTTTTTTTTTTAAATGGCACACCAGATTAAATAATTAAAAGGTCAACCCTTTTCCAGGGGACGGCAAACCAGCTGAGCCCAGTGACGTCTGCATGCTGAAGCTGTGACTTCCTTCTGAATGAACCATGATAGGTTTCACTGAGCTCCTTAAAGTGTCAAATTCTTTGCCAAAATGCCTGATTCTGCACATTTGAGGTCATGAAAGTGAGTCAATGAATCATTTTGATAGTATAGGGCAATTTGAACCAAAAAAAATCTTTCTGCTTCTTTACGATTATGTTACCTTTAAATTACAGCATTAGAGACCTCACTCACATAAGACACAAGAAACCATTTTTGACAGCAAAAAATCTAATTACAACCATATCTCTGTATGATTTTATCGTCCTGTCAACCAAAGTAATTTAATGTAAGAGCAGCCGCCAGAGTTATCGTCTTATTCTGAAATTGGAAGGCCGCTCCCTTGGGCCAAGAAAACAAGCTCTGGTTTACATGTTTGAGTAGAGGAAGAAAATAGCCCCCAGTTATTTAGCAATGGAAGAACTATGTACGATGCTTTGTTCAAGCCTATCATGCTGTGCAGGAAAGCAACCTGCCTTAGCAGAACTCTGAGCCTTGACATGTGGTCATTAGAGCTGAGTCTCACAGTAATTGTGCTAAATGCATGAAAACAGAAGAGCACTTAAGCCTCACCTATAGACACTGAGGAATTTATGATTAATTTCCATTTCAAGAGGCAGTCTTAGATGGGCTGATGCAGACACAGGAATCATGTTGCAATCCGTGTGTGAACAAGTCCACACTGGAGGCCAAAACCTGAACTCTCAGCTCCAGACATGGATATGACAAGCCTGCATCTCTGTTCAATGCTGTGATATGGGTATGTCTACAGAAATGTCTCAAGTGAAATTAGGCATAAAATTGTTTACTGACCATCATAACCTAATGCTCTGCTGGAAAGTTGTGCTGCACAGGTTATGCCAAAGTAGTGCCCTCTAATGGTGACAATAACTAGATGCAATACTTTTGATTGAATCACAGATGGACCAAAACATATAAAAGTAATAAAAGTGATCAAGATCTTTTTTATATATATAATAGTGTTTTCTGGCTCTAGATCCTCCTCCTAGCTTCCGGAAGTCTGGGGACGTCTCACACCGATCCCTTCTATACCATTAGTTCAAGAGTTAAAACCTCCTATTTTCATTTTAGCTCCATTCAGTGTCTAACATAGATACATCTATGTCTGTTTTTACTGCTTCAGAATGAATTTTCCAAATTTAATGGGGACACAACCACACCTGAAGTTATGCGATAACAATTGACAGTTGTCAAGACTAGATGGGAAACATTGAAAGTTGAAAACTTTGATATTTTGACACAAAATAAGCTTCACTTTCTATTCAATGTCCTGTCATCGCAGTAAGACAAAAAAATTATATCCGCTGTGTATTCCTTCTCTGTATTTTTTAAACACAAAATAACATCTTGAGACACCATATTTGTTATTTTGTGAATAAAACACTGTTTCCATCCAAAGCGACCAAAATCAAAACTTCCTGATAAACTTGTCCCAAATGTTCAAAAGAATGTTCTTGATGGTGATTTTATTTACAAAGAGGTGCAGTTCCCAGTGTCACATATTTACAGTGCAAAACCAAAAAACATTTTTGGTAAGCATCCTCTTTGTGTTTGTTTACAAGTGGGCATCCCACCACTGCCACCATTTCTAAAGACGTGGGTCTCGAACCAAAAGAAAAATCACAAAAATTAACTCAAACAGTACACAATTAAATATAATTTATTTTAAAAGAAAAGAGCACCCAAACCAAATTACAAAACCAAAACTTGAACCATAAATCATTGTGTCTTCACAGCTGACCTGTGTGTCTGTACCCCCCGTATACTTCTCCGTGTGTCTCTTTCTCACAAACGAACATTGTGACATCACTGTGGCAATAATGACAATAAACAATGATTCCTATTAACAAAATATTAATTAATAACTTTGGATTAGGGGGAAGAAACTAGCTCCTTCACAGTCATCTTGCTTTTGGAGGCGGAAATTGCTCTTTGGGAACGACAAGCCGGTCAACATGTTCAACAAGTCAATGATTGACAGCCAGAGTGTCACAAATGAAACCATTTTCTGATGGAAGAATAAAAAAATTTCTGTCTCTAAAACAGCTTTCTGTGCAGCACTCATTCATATTATATGATATTGTTTAAAAAAATATTATTTATCTGGAAACTTTTTTAATAAGCAAGCTGGGATTATGTATTTATAGCATTTTGGATGAAAAATATCTTAAATAAATGTTATAAATCAAAATAGATTCCATGCAAACCCTTTGTTGGGGAACAAAACACATTGGCTTGTCATCCAAACATTTATTGATTTATAGACCAAGCTTGTCATGAATCTTTGGGCCAGCCTCATTGTGATGAATTCCAAATCTGGGGGCGCGAGATCATTTACGTACATAGAACATAAACATAAAATGTAGAGATTACTGGATATAAATATGGCTCTGTTAAAAGAGCTCCTTCTCTCTATGCATCTAATAGTGATTTAAAAGAAAGGGAGCTTGTGTCAAATCTCCTATAGTAAATTGAGTCATATATTAACTATGTATCTAAATTTATTTCAAATGAGAGTGTACAAAACATGTTCATTTGATTTAATAATTAGCAAACAGAATGATAATGGAGTATATGTTACATATAATTTACAAACAAAAGAAAAACAAACCGCTGCTGAACATGAGCGTAATTAAAAGAAATGTGCAGATCAAAAGAATGTTAAAATTTATTTAAAAAAAAAAATTATACACAGCCACGAGAGTACAGTTAAGTTCGTTAATCATTGTCGCCCATTACTATTTCACAGTTGTGTTGCACTCATCAATTTCAACAATCAGCATTTGTGTTGACCCCTGACACTGGCAGTGACTTTTGACGTACAATACATGTACTTAAACTTAATACAGGAGCTTGCAAATACGATTATGATATTACCGCAACATTCTACCGTAGTATTCTAAAAAGCTATTTTTAGAAGTGGTGGTACACAGTACTGGTTCACTTAACCTTTTTTTTGTTACCCTAAAGTCTGGTTTTCTTTTGCTAAAAGGTTAGTGTCAGGTCACTGATGTCTTTGTTAACTACTTAACAACAACTCTGAAATGCATTTTCAAATAATATGCTTGAATACTTGCTGAAATTATGATTTTGTGTCTGCAACACGACTAACAGGGGATCTGGATTTTAGCAGCACTATGTCTACCCTTTCTTTCAAGTGGGGAGTGGGAGCATGATAATTTTCCATTTTTGGAAAGTAATTTGTCTGCTGGTGATAGACAGACCGCAGGAGGGTAAAAACTAAGAGTCTCATCTGAAGAGGATGTCTCAATCAGGTTCCTTCTCAAGATTATCCTATGTCTCAGACAACATCTCCTCAATGTGACAAAATCTCACTGACAGAACAGCTTTGCTTAGAGCCCACGGAGCACAGAAAGAAATCGTTTAGAAAGCTTCTGTACAAACCTTTATGGTTTTCCACTCCCACAAAAAAAAAAACAAGTTTTTATCAAAGTTATCGCACAAATTAGGGTTCCCCCTCCCCCGATTATTGTTTCAACTGTCAATGGTTCTCGCATGCTATAGGTGTTGTTGTGTCTGTTTGGTTTAATTTTTATTATTCTTAGCAAATACCATTCTATTGCATATTATAAAATCATAACATATTATAAGTGGCCTCAACATCACCCCAAACAAATATGTGTATTTGTTTTATGTTTCTTATGTTTTATACTGCTGAAACACCCTTGGGTCAAATTGAGCCCAAGAAAAACCAATGTGACAAAATGTTTTAGAAGGCATTGAAAAAATAATATCACAGTTATATTTACCCATCGTCTCCCCATCAATTAGGGAGCATCATTCAATCTGATTCTGAAGAGGAAAAAAAACATATGTACACGTACATCTACATACTTTAAACACTGAATGGGGTCATATTGACTGCAAGGATAATAGGAGGGTTAAGGCCCTGTGATTGTTAGTAATGGTCCAGAGATACAAAGTGCTGATAAAACACAAACTACTGAGTGCTTTAGCCCTTGCAGTGCATTGAGAAATGTGAACTGCGATTGTGCAAAACTAAAAACAAAACACTTACCAAATGAAAATATGGAAAAAATGTCTTAAATTAACAAAATGTACAAAAACAAAATTATAGCAGGCACACATTAATGGTACCTGGAAAAGATAAACATTGTACTGTTATTGTTCTTTGAAATGATTATATTCATGAAAACAACAATGACAAAACCACAGTTGTGGGCAGTAACAAAGTCAATGTAATTCATTATTGTAAGTAGCTTTTTCAAGTATCTGTAGTTTACTCAAATATTGTAATTTTGGGGATATTTTTACTTTAACGTCACTACATTTCAAAGTCAAATATCTTACTTTTTACTCAACTGCATTTTGCAAAATTCAGTCGTTCCATTTTATAAACGAGTGGATAAAAAACATAATTGGTCGCCGCCAATCAGAGTACAGTGCGCTCTGTTGCCGCTTGGTTGTATCTACTTGGCACAAATGCAGTTCAGTGTCAGTTCAACAGCAGCATTTGATCGTACCTTGATAAATTATGAGAGAAACTCTGATATGATCAGGTTGTATTTATGCACATTTAGGGGCAATATAGTAAAAGAAAACTTGTAAACCTGTGTTAAATAATTTAGACATATTTTTTTAATTATTATTATTAAACTTGAACTTGCAATTATGTTAAAAACCTTAAATTGAAAAGGCATATTCATCATCATTCATATTCCATCCCGCTTATTCCCTTTCGGGGTCTCGGGGGTCTGCTGGTGCCTATCTCCAGCGTAACCCCAGAGGCAGGAGGTACACCCTGGACAGTTTACCAGTCCCTGTTTAAGTGCTCTTAAACAGTGTTATTTCATATGGTTCTAAAGGAAATTTTAGATTCAAGCTTTTGAGCTCACGATCATTTAAATAAGTGTCGACTTCATTTGTGCCAAAGTCTTTTCACATATTGTTAAACAATAGTCTTAACAAAAATGATAATAGTATATTATAGCCATAATAAGTCATGGTACTTTTGATACTTAGGTACATTCAAATACTTTTGTACTTTTACTCAAGTGAAATTCTGAAGGGAGCACTTTTTCTTTTACTGGAGTAATATTTTACATAGTGTATCTCTATTTTAACTCAACGACTTGGTTTGGGTACTTTTTCCACCACTGGATTGCTCTTACTTTTATGTATAACTTGACTCAAAGCATTACTGTTACTTTAAATATTATGTGTTGAAGGATATGTAAAGTTTTTTGTGGACTAATATTTAATATTTGTGTGAAAAAAGGTGTATTAAATAAATGTTTCTCTTTGGCCCATACTCTAAACTGTGCTCTGTATAGCCACTGATCCATTTACTGGACATCCCTGGTGTACTGTATGACATATTTTTTTATATGAACAATTCAATAAAAAGTGCACAGTTATAGCATGAAAGCTGCTGTTGTGAGGTAAAAGAATGGTCTCTACTGATGGAGATTTCAAAGGTGACAGGGGAGGGGTTGAACCCTAAAAAGACCCTCTAATAATTGTAGAGACTGCTCTAGTTTATTACTCTTCAAAGGGGTGAAACGTAGCAGATCAATGATTATGTAGTTTGGGATGCTTTTAAAAAGCAATTTAAGACAGAAGAAAGGCACAGAGACAACAGCTGTCCTTGTTCTTTCGTGAACTTGGATTCAACATTCTGAAGTGAGGGCACAGGTTTCTAGGTCTGCAGGCCAGAGTCCATGCCCTCGGTGAGAAGTTGTTGATTACTCATAGACACAAATTAAGTTTAGGGAGATATTGGGCAAGCCCAGTTTCAGAATGTTTTCTTTTAGTAAAAATGGGTTTATTTCTGTTCATTTTATTTTAGAAACTATTTTATGTAAATGACACATCTGTATAGCTAATATAGAAATACCCTTGGTGGGCATCGGGTTTACATTAAACATTGTCATTAACCCATAGAAGTTTCTGCATGCACCGGTGCATGTGACAATCAAAGCGGTTGTTTTGAATTAAGTAGGGATTAATTTTGTTTTCAAATCTAATGAGTAGGTTTCAAAAAGGTTATTAGTTTTGAAATTATGAGTTTAAATGAAAATTATTATTATGAGTTATGACATAATTTGCAAGCTAATTCAAAACCTAAAACTGTGAAAAAAAACTCGACCATCTTTCAGTTTGGTTTTACAGACCCCAAATCAGTGGCATCTAGTGGTGAGAAGAAGGGATAACCCTTAGAAGTGCAATACCTGTGATATGGCTTGTGTTTCTCAAGTTCTATCACAGAACAAACACAATGGAACAAAAAGTGCTTGGAAAAGAATATACTGTTTAGGAGAGGTTTGCCTGTATTTTTTTTATACATTTTTGTTGTAAAAGTTTTTTTGAGTTTATTCATTATAATTTTGTCTCAACACTTTTGATTTTTGTTATAAAACACATAAACAGATTTTTGCTGTAAAAAATGACAAAATGTAATGCTCAGAATTGTACTTTTAGGAGTTTGAATATCTGGACCAGCTTTAAGCTCATAAGCGTGTTTGGCGGGTACGAACGTGCAAGCTTGCAGGCTTGCGTGGACACGTCCGAGTAGACCCCCATGAGAGGTGAAGAGCAGATAGGTGGCAGCGATGGAGCTGATTCAGACCGAGTCAGCGAAAAAGAGGAAGAACCAGCTTAAATGGAAGAGGGTTGATTGCATAATTGAAGTGGGTGTGGCTCCAGATAGACTCCTCCCGAAAGACATTTGATAAACAGTATTTTTATACAATTTCAGGATTGTTGTGGAATTATTGTGTAATGAATAAATATTTATAAAAAAAGACGCTGTGGTGGCTTTTTTAATACTTCATTTAAAAATTTAGCAATCATCTGTGAAACTGGACTTCATCTGCTCTGAGCTGAGGCTATGAACATTTATCTTCCGACTTCTTGTGCAACATAACACATAACACCATCCCTATGTGTAGGGTTTCTTTTAATGTTGTCTTTTGCATTCAGCATCCTCTGGCATTTAAACCATACATTTATTTATTATTTAACAAAAAACACAAAGTAATACGGTTTATCACTTAGAGAGAAAAACTGCCTATTGGCCTGTTAATACAAAATATGCCACTGGATTCTTTCTTATAATTACAATTTCTTGGACAAATGTTGTTAGATTATAAGACAATCCATTGAATTAGCCGGTAGAGGTCAGAGCGGCTGTTTTGAATAAAGTAGGAATGATGAAACCCACCTATTGTTTAATTTATAATTCAAATATAATGTGTAAGTTTCAAAAAGTTTCAATAGTTTTGATATTTTTGGTTTTAAATTAACATTACAAAAGTTCATTTTCACAGGGGTCACAAGGGTCTGCCGGTGCACATTGGGTGAGAGACGGTGGTACACCCTGGATAGGTTGCCAGCCCATCACAGAATCTAAAACTGTGAGAAAATACTCGACCATCTTTAAGTCTGGTTTTACAGACCCCAATTCAGTGGCATCTAGAGGTGAAAATAAGCATAACCCTTGGAAGTACAATAACTGTGATTTGGCTCCTGTTTTTCAAAGTTCTGGCCCAAAACAAACACAATGGCACAAAACGTGCTTGGAATATTGCTTAAGGTTTAGGAGAGGTTCACCAACTTTTTTAATACAATTTTCTCATTGTTTTGACCTTTTTGGGGGGATTTTTTATTTTAAAACATTAATTTTGTTTGCTCTCATTATTTGTAAAAACGTAACACTCTGAATTGTATTTTTTGTAAAATTTCAGGTTTATTGTAGAACTATTGTGTAATGTAATGGAAAAAAATATTTGTAAAAAAAAATGAAGCTGGGGTTGTGCTAAAACCACAAATTTTAAAGATAATTTATTAGAGCAAATTGTAAAGTTGTAAAAACACTTAAAAACGC
Source organism: Danionella cerebrum (assembly GCA_007224835.1). Lineage (NCBI taxonomy): Eukaryota > Metazoa > Chordata > Actinopteri > Cypriniformes > Danionidae > Danionella > Danionella cerebrum. The sequence continues at coordinate 95,006 of SRMA01025067.1, read as the reverse complement.
CCCAGACTTCTGTGGGTTAAAAGTTTTCATATAAGAGTTTTAAATATGAGTCTGGACAATTTTTTATTTATTTTAATTTGTCATCACCAGGAGTTAAAATATCGGAGACAATTCTCTTGCTTTAAAAAAGTTGCTTACGGATTGTGTTCGACATAGACTGCACTCAATTACAACAAAAAATCATTTTAAATCTGATATTATTCTTTAGCACTTCACTGATTTACTGTGAAATTCATTCTGGTTTAAATGAAAGCAGCATCATACCATGGGAGCACTTTTACCCGCAAGGAACCTGGATATTACCATATCTCTGGCACTTTCCCAGAGCAATTGATGTAAGATTTGGCTTCTTCTCCATTAATAACCAACTCCTGTAGATTATTTGTCATCACTCTACATGACACAAGGCTAGTGAGCAAGTCTGGTTTTTTATTCTATATTAAAGCAATTTCAAAACTTTTTCTGATGAAAATCTGAGCTTGAACGCTCTATTCCCTGACATAATCCACTGTCAACATATCACAAATGTTTCAACCAGTCTCCCTTTAGATTTAAAATCATACAAATCTATAAGTTAAATCACAGCAATCAATGTGAATTCTAACAAATTAAAGATATCAATGTTTTAGATTTAAAATGGACTGCAAGGATCAACCCTAGAAGCTATTTATAATAGGAGATTCTCAGCAGAGAAAGTGAAATAATGTTAATTTTATAATGAGAGTAATGTTTCTCTCATTATAATTGAGAGCAATTTTTTTTTTTTGATTGTCACTTTACAGATCCCATCAAATCCCATCATATCTACAACAGAAGTTTAAATACATTGAAATTAGCAAACTGACTTAGCAAACATAAGAGCATGAGATCTATTTTAATAGGATCACAGATGAGTGACAATACTCGACGCGTCACGGTTTAATTATTTTGAGTTAAGTTCATTTGACATGCCACCTTCTCAATAATCCCATTATCACACGTATTTATAAACAGATGCAACCCTTCCGTTCAAACCTGCAACTCGCTATCCAAGAGTTCCAATCCGTTGAACCAGAAAATCTCCTTTGCCCCATTTCAATCTGGAATTTGAAACTTCCTTCTACCTAAAACCTCTACACCATGTCAGGGACTAGCTAAACCCATATCTAGTCATCACTCAAAAAAGTACCTGACCCAAATCACGGTTGACAGCATTTATATATATATATATAAAAACAAAATAAATACATAAATTTTAGTGGTGTTTAGAATTATCCTTTATGCACATTTCAAACGAGAAAGTTTATAAATTTAGCTCTCTACATCAGAGTAAAAATATTAATACCAACATTAACACTGCCCCCTAGTGGTTGGTTGATATCAAATGCTCTTTGACAAATCAAACTAGACCCTAGCCTTTGTAACTTTGTGCACTCAAAACGTTTTAAACTCCATTTCTTATTGTAGACAATATCAAGGTATGTCTCATATCGTGATAGTATTTTTAGTATTATAGTTTTTTTTTACATTTTATATGTTGGTCCTGGACGACATGGAGGCTCAGTTGGTAGCACTGTGGCATTTCAGGAAGAAGGTTGCCAGGTCAAGATGCGCCGGTGACCTATAAAACCCAGGGCTCTTTTAAATTACGTATACAGTGTGCATTCTGTTGCTAAGCAACACTAACAATGGAACATGCTAATTATTCCATACGAATGCAGAAAACAGCTTCTGATTCAGGATTGAAAAAGCAATTTCTAACAAAACTTTGAGACACATGGTTATGGAAAGAAGTAGCCCTCTGTTGAGTTTTAACTTTTCCATCCACACAAAGAAATGACCAGTCCAGAAACATTGAAAGGTTTACAAAATCCTGCATTTCAAATTTTCCCATTTCAATTTTACAAATCTCTGTTTTTAACTACAGGTATTCTTGATATAGTCTCATGGAGATTCATAGCTCTAGCAGCATTACATCTATACCCGGTGGGAGGATTATTTTACTCACCCTGTTGGAGAATTTTGCCAAAGTACTTGTTCTGGCTGGTGCAGTTCCAGCGACGAAATCGAAACTGGTACTGACATTCCCGCACACCCAGTTTGGCGCCCTTGGCGACTTCATTTACAATCTCTGGTTGTGTCTGACATAGTTCAGCCTGCTTGCCTGCCAGACGTTTGGTCTTCCTGCAGATGCTGTTGGGGTCCATGACCAGAGGACTTCCCACTGCCCTGAAAGCAATAAGACGCCCTCACATGAGTCATCTGAATGGCACAGGCTTTAACATGTTAAAGTGCACTTATCTTCTCAAGCAGCACAGCACACAATCCCCTTAAATGATGAAAAGCATTATAAATTTATACAATAAGGTTCACCTTAAGGTCTGAGCATATCCTGGTCTCATTCATTAGATGTGCTCATTGTTCCTTCATGATGACAACCAAAATAAACATTAAAACTAGAGACACGCTAATGTCAGTGGTGCTTGTATAACCTCTTTGAACATAAAGAGATAATATTTAAAGCACAAATGCTGAATGAATTAATTGCAAGGTTTTATCAAAAGTGACGACAGACAAGTGTTTAGACTGGAATCAATTGTTTATTTCAACAGCTAATGGGAGAAGAGGCCTCAAGTCCAGAGTGATGTGCAGTCTCTTTTAAAGCTTTCTTGACACTCACTATTACGTCATTTGAGAACATCACAATGATCTGTCTCATTTTTATACCCCTCCCAACGTAGGAATGAATTCAGCGTCCGTGATCAGTTTATTATTAGCTTGCCATCTGGGGAAGAAGAACCCTGGGTGGCTACCTCATAGCTTTGCAATCACCCCTAATCTTTCAGTCTAATAACATTCATCTGCCTGCTGGTTTGTTTTCAAAAGTCAAACCAACGCTCTTGCCACTCGCCTTCCATGGCGGTCACATAAGAAATATGAGAGTAAAGATAGCACGATACATCCCATATTGATTGGTCTTTCAATGTGCACACCAAAAAGAAGACTTGGAGCAGGTCTTTTAAAGCAGCGGTCCCCAACTGATTACCCAATAACCGAGAGAAAGGAATTACTGGTTAAATTATAGGCATTATTGGTTAAATAGACTCAATAGATGTGATTGTCTAATTTGCTGCATATAAATAAAAGTTTTTGTTGTGTTTCGTGGCATTAGCCAATATTGCCGAGCCTGATAACCGAGCACAGAGAACCACTGGCGAAGGGATGGAGGTGGGGTGCTTTTTTGAAACTATCAACAGACAGAAAACAGAAGTGTGCTTTTTATACATTAGTTTAGTCATAAACACAGTGGGGCTGTGTTTATGACTAAGATACCAAGATACGAAGAGTCTCTCAAAATATTTTGCTTCAAATAGGAAAAAATTCCAAGTTACGAAAAACACAACCAGTTCTGTTCTTCTATCCACTAGTTAAGTCTGACGTCACGCTGTGAATCTGGGTCCTGGCTCTCAGCTCCACCCTTTGACAGACCAGACAATGGTAAACGGTGCTGACATTTTGATCAGTATCACACCAAAAACGCTTTAAATTTTAAATCAATAGAAACATTATGTATAGATTACCAATATTGTGCTATAACAAAAGTTAGAGACAAGGCGTCCTATAAGAAATGTTTCTAGAGTGGAATGTGCTGTTCAGTAGCGCATGTTAAAGCTAATGTTAAGCTTTCATTTCTTTCTTGACTTTTGCTATAACACAGATCATACCTCAGAAGCACTCTCTCCATCACTTCCCCTACGCTTTGGCACTTGGTTTCGTGTTTGTGTTCGTAATTCATGAAATATCTCGAAAAAGTTAACTTTTTGTCTTAATGTTTTCTTTAGTTTGATATTTCGTGTTTTAGACCAATATTAAAAATTTTGCACTAATTTGCAAGATAATTCTAAATAAAATGTGAGAAAATGCGTAATCGTCTTTCAGAATCAGTTTACACACCACAAATCAGTGTCATCAAATGGTGCCATCTAGAAAGAATAACCCTTGGAAGTACAAAGACTTTGAGATGGCTTGTGTTTTTCAAAGTTCTGCCACAAAAAAACCCTCTATGGACCAAAAGGTGCTTGGAGGTTTAGGCTAGGTATGTTTTTCCACATTGTTTTGACCTTGTCTTAGTTTTTTTTTTTTGGTGATTTATGATTTTTTTTGTTTTTTCTTAACACTTTTTATTTTGTTATAAAACATAAAAACTTTTTGTTGTCAATTGTAGATATTTTTGCAGTTAAAAAAATGACAAAATGTACTTTTGAATTTTATTATTTGTACAATATCTGGTTTAATGTGTAACTATTGGGTAATGTAATAAAAAAAGAAAATGTTTCAACAGTCGTGCTACAATAATAATATTAAGCATTGCCATAAAAATAATAATAGCAAAAAGAAAAATTCAAGATTCAGGTTGTCTTCTCATTCCTGAAGAGCACACCTAGTATAACTTACTGTATATGCCAAACACGCTGTTATACTAAGGTTAATGCTAATTGTGTAATTCTAAAGTATGTTAATTATTATGAATAATTGATATTGAATATGAAGCTTACATACAACATTTATTGAACACTCTTTAGTATATTTAAATATTACGATAACCTACTGTTTTTTTCAAGTTGTGGCTGTTTCTTATGTTTTATTGTGCAGACTATAGTCTAAAAACTGTTGTTTGTTATTTCTTCGCTGAAAGCACTGTCCTATAAGTCAATGCAAGCATAAGCAAACGCTAACATTCTATTAGTGTGAATAGTCTAAATCAATGACTGTAAAAAAACATGGGTGATGTGACAACGCCTCCTGCCATTGGGCCGATTGAGTCCACCGTGAGCATGACATGAACACGGCCATGACAGACATAGAGAGGGTGCACACGAACCCTGTTAAATACAGTGATTGTTTAAGTCTAGTTATTGGGGGAGATACATGAAAATAAATTTTAAATGTAAAAAACTATTGAACTTTGCCCAATATATAGATAACTATCAAAAGTTATTTAAACCGTTTGTGTAAATAACATAATTTCTTGGGCTGAAATCATTCAGGAGACAGCCACAAGGGGGCGATCTTTGCGCTTTAGCTTTAGAGATACAATCAGGCCTAAAAAATTCCACCTTGCCCGAGCCCACAAGAACATGATTTTGTTGGTTGTCTTTTGGTTAAAAACCCGACGCGAGCCCGAGATTATTCAAATGAACTGTCACGAAGCAGAAGCCTATAATAAATCTCTTGCATAATAAATTACGTTTTATGTAAATGCTAAAATAATCCAGTAATCCTAGTTCAGCAAATGTAGAAAAGTTTGCTGCAGCCATCTCGCTCTCAACCAACCTGTGAGTTACTATGGGATGGGCCCATATATTGACGAATTGATATAAGTGGACAAACTGAACCTTGCATTCAATTAATCACCACCTGGCCACCAATCAGAATCCAATATTCAGATAGACCATGGCATAAACAATTGTACAAAAGGTAATCTCCAGAGACAATCCTCTGTTCCTCCTCTGCATCCATTCTTCCATTCTTTTTTAAGCGCATCACGTGCACCACAGACTGACCGAACCCGAGCCTGTGTAGAGTTATATAAATTGAGCCCGAATCCAACCAGAATGACGCTTCCCGCACAGCTGTTTCTGTTTCAGTAAATGACTGGGTTTCAACATATGTATTGATGATGTAACATTGATGATAATTTGCACTTTTTTGGTTACATTTTTTGCAAGCATGTTTTTTCAGCTTTTGGAAATGGCAGAATTTAGAATATTTAAATTGTGTATGTACGTATGGTCTACATTCTAACCATGTTGGTGAATTGGGATTTTCTGTACAAGCAGGATAGATATTCAAATATAGACAATACAGGACGTGACTGCATCAGAACTGGAAAAACTACCAGCTTTGACTGTTTAGTTGGGAAAACGATGGCATTAGTAACCAGCATCGAGGGGCAAATGGATAATGTTAGATACAGTTAAATAAATCACTAGAATGATTGGTCACACAATGGAGGAAATGGTGAGTAAGTCAAGAGTGAGATTTGGAATGGCAATAAAGATGACATGAAGTAAGCAAGTGAAAGAAGATATTGGAAACCAGACTCTTCTGGAACGATTGGGATAAGTGGAAGGGGTGTGCGAGCAATAATGAACATTAGTGCATCAGGAACTTTTACCAATTAATTGATGAATTGGAATAAAACTCATGGACAAATGTTTCCAGTCCTTTGTGGCATTTGCTTTGTTCTTGCTCTAGAAACATTTGTTTAAAAGTACATGTGGGTAAATTGTCTCTTTTATCTTTTAAATCTGATCTTTGCTTCTGCTCAGGGAAGGTTTTCGTTATCTGATGTTGGCCAGCCTGCATTCATGATTCTAGATTACATTTATTTTGCAGTTGACATCAATAAAAAATCAAATGGAACTTAATTTGGAGTTATGAAGAAATAGCTATACAGCACTGAGGGGACTGAGGATCTGCCTGGTAATTTTCATAAATATTCAATTTTTTTTTCATAGAATTTCATGTTTTGAAATGTATTTTGTAGTACAAGCCTGATTTATTCTTCTGCATGGAGTGTACAGCACAGTCTGCAATAAGACTTAATCAATGTTGGTTGTTGGTGGAGTTTAAGCTTTTTGTGTGGATTCCTTTCTCATCATGTAGATCTGATTTATAATCTGCAGAACAAGTGGTTGTACTATTTCTACACTTCTTTCACCATTTATCAGTGATTTGGTTCATGTTGTCTCTGTTGTGTTCATGATGGCTGCATACGTAATGGCCTTAACACACCTATCCAAATTTTCTATACAAAGTTTTGTTCGACAACGCCAGAGGTGGGAACAAACCACTACTTCCAAAATCAAGTCAAGTCCCAATTGAAGGCAGGGTAAGTCCAAGTCAAGTCGCAAGTCAAGGCAGGGTAAGTCAGAGTAAAGTCCCACGTCAAGACAGGGTAAGTCTGAGTACAGTCCCACGTCAAGGCAGGGTAAGTCCGAGTCAAGTCCCAAGCCAATGCAGGGTAAGTCCGAGTCGAGTCTCAAGTCAAAGCAAGGTAAGTCAGAGTCAAGTCCCAAGTCAAAGCAGGGTAAGTCCGAGTCAAGTCCCATGTAAAGGCAGGGTAAGTCCGAGTCAAGTCCCAAGTCAATGCATGGTAAGTCAGAGTCAAGTCTCGAGTCACAGCAAGGTGAGTCCGAGTCAAGTCCCATGTCAAAGTAAGTCAGAATCAAGTCAAGTCCCACATCAAGGCATGGTAAGTTCGAGTCAAGTTCCACGTCAAGGAAATGTAAGTCCGAGTCAAGTCCCAAGTCAATGCAAGGTAAGTCCGAGTCAAGTCAAGTCAGTCAGAGTCTCGACTCACAGCAAGGTGAGTCCGAGTCAAGTCCCACGTCAAGGAAATGTAAGTCCGAGTCAAGTCCCAAGTCAATGCAAGGTAAGTCCGAGTCAAGTCCCAAGTCAATGCATGGTAAGTCAGAGTCAAGTCTCGACTCACAGCAAGGTGAGTCCGAGTCAAGTCCCACGTCAAGGAAATGTAAGTCCGAGTCAAGTCCCAAGTCAATGCAAGGTAAGTCCGAGTCAAGTCCCAAGTCAATGCATGGTAAGTCAGAGTCAAGTCTCGACTCACAGCAAGGTGAGTCCGAGTCAAGTCCCACGTCAAGGAAATGTAAGTCCGAGTCAAGTCCCAAGTCAATGCAAGGTAAGTCCGAGTCAAGTCCCAAGTCAATGCATGGTAAGTCAGAGTCAAGTCTCGACTCACAGCAAGGTGAGTCCGAGTCAAGTCCCACGTCAAGGAAATGTAAGTCCGAGTCAAGTCCCAAGTCAATGCAAGGTAAGTCCAAGTCAAGTCCCAAGTCAAGGCAGGGTAAGTCAGACTCAATTCAAAAGTCGCAAATATTAAGTCACTTAAAGTCACTTAGTCACTTACAAAAAAAGTATAAAAAACAAAGTAGTAATAGATAGCTTTCCTGCGGTTTGTTTGCCAATTGCGTAAATCCAAATGTAATGTAAGTGTGTTTTACCTCCTAAACTTTAACTCTTTAAACCTAAGCATTGCATCTCAAAAAGATGAGAAAAGGTTTTCCCAAAAAATGGGTGAGAAATTTAGTAAGAAAGAAATATTTCCTTCCCATGTACGTTCAGTCGGTTGAGAAATCCAGCAACTTGTGAAGTAAAGATAAAAGCTGAAAAAAAAATAAAGATCAATCTCCTGCAAGAAGAACTGAAAGAGTCACTCAAAGCTCATGAGAGCAAAGAACCTACTTCTATAATTTCAATTTTGTGAAAGGCATTAAGACAGTGACTAAGGGAATGCTCCAAACTGGAAAAACATGAAAGTTGTACAGGATAAGCATTGCAAAGTGAAATATGGGTTTTTACCTGAAAAAGAACTCAACCACCTACAGTAATTACATCATTTCAAGAGGCTGGCATGAACATAACAGCATGGTATTGCATCGAATACTGACTTCAAGCAAGGAAGGGAAAGATCTTTTTTTTCTCAGCTCTCAATATCATGGTGCCAGCAGCAATTATAAAATTAGCAAATTCATACATCCAGTATCTTAAGTTTTGTGTCACAACATCAGGATACCTGAAGGCTCAACTAAGAAAACCAGCATCGAGACTGTAACAGAAGCAAAGTACAATAAACATAAACAGTCAGGTCAATTGAACAAGTTTTGTTCTAGCTGGTGACCCATCTAAGGACCTAGACCCATCTAAGGACCCGAAGGATCCCAGAAACTACAACATTCTGTATATATAGTGGAGTAAGCGGTACAATGTGAAAATGGCCCTTGTGAGGAAAAAGAACAAATATTCTGGAATGGTAGTTCCGGCTGCAAAACCAGTGGAATTTTGGGGAGTAGAGGTAACATATTTAAAACAAACTAACATGTTAACAGTCCGCCATCCATATTTACTTCCAGGACTCCCTCACTTTTCCTCTCGTCTGTCTAGTGAACTACTTACCTGCTGTGACGTACCTGTCCCGCGCTCCTTCACCTGATCCCTGAGCTGATTTCGCCTGTTTGCACCCTAGCCAGAGTGCTACCACGTTTTATACCTGGTGGTGCATTCTCACTATTGGAAACACACCTAGAGTGTTCTAATCTTCCCTAAGTGACACTACTACCTCTGGTATCTGGAATAAAAGACGGCACAGAACAATAACGTTATCGTGCGTTAATGTGCTTCAATCGAAAACCATGGGCACCAACACGACATCACACACCAGACCGAATAAGGGCTGCCAATGAAAAAGATGACCAATGAAAGCTGGCTCTTTTGATTATCTGAGTAGGAGAGCTGCTCTGTGAGGCTCATCCCACATTTTCATAGGGAGTTCGTACAACAAACATAAAAGAAATAACGCGCCACAAATCCTGTCTTTTCTTTGATTTCTTCTCTGTCGACATCTTCATCTGTTGATACGGTACATAAAGGCATTGCGTCATCATTTCCTCAGCCCAGGCGAAGAGCACCCTGTTGAGAAGCCATTCTACGATTTTTGATAATTCAGATTAGTGTGTAGAAGCTTTAAAACCACAAAACATCCGTATTTACAATTGTGTTCCAAAAAACACTGTTCATACTCCATCAGTGTAAAATTCAGTGACCCTTTTCTATTCATTCATTTGTTTTCCTGGCTTATTCACTTTTGGGGTCACTGGGGTCTCCAGCTCACGACAGGTGAGAGGCAGGGGTACACCCTGGACATCTTGCATATTTACTATGAATATTGTAGAACAATATTGTTACACTGTAGAGCATCACATGTAAAATTATTTTAAATTATTGGTTCATAAGCAATGCATTAAACTCTTGGTTCGGCTAAAGGGATCATATGATTTGTTCAAAGGAACTGAATCATGAGCTTTTAATTCATCTGACATGGATTGAAAATGTGGTCATCACAGATTCCAAAAATCACAACAATAACAAAAAAAAGGAATGTAAAAAAATAAACTACAAATTTACTCTAATACAAAAAAAATCCCTCCCTGCCCTCCGTTCCACTGTGCTCTCTCATCTACATCCCCTTTCCCCCCTCTCCAGAAATTGAAAACATACAAGCAAGAGGTGTAGACTCACTAAAGAGCAGATGCTGTTAGATGGACGATATTTCCAAGTCTTGTTTCATTGTCAGGGTGAGGCTAACTAATAGATTTTAACTGAAAGCCTGAATATGATTGAAATGGTCCCAGGAGGCAAATGTGGTCACTTTATGGCTTGGGCGATAAAATGATGGAGATATTCAGCTGCATCTGAGGAACCATCCTTCCACTGGCTCTAATCGAAACCAGCCATGCTGAGAGTCATAACAAAGGACAAAGGAACAGGCCTGCAGAAAGATTCAACCTAGACATTTCCATTTCTCACACAGTGATCCACTTCAGGATTTCACTCAGGGATGCTGATCTAAGGTCAGTGCATAAGCAACAAAAGACCACACACTCTAGATTGCCCATCATCCTCACGGTTCATTCAAAGCCACTCTTTCCTCTTATACTTTATCTGCAGGATATGATAAGCAAGAGATGGGGCCTAATCATAACATGGAAAAGGATGTACCCAACTTGTGCAATCAGGAATATTCAAAAACAGCCCCACCATGATTCATGACAGAGATAATACGGACGGGGGAGTGGAGGGGGAGCTGTGATTAAGAGAAGATATCCATACAATCAGTGCGAACATACACATGTGCATTTATCTTTTCATGGGCTCGTCGTCAAATGAGTCCACTGAGACCTCAGGTTACTTTGTGGATTGCACACTTGCAGATAAGTCTCATCTCTTTTTACTTTGTGAAAGAGCGAAATTCATCCCTACTTAATCCCTCAAGTATGCTGGTTATGAAGTCGGTCATGACAGCGATGAAAGTAGAGTGACTTGGGTTCAGTCCTGTGGTTGCATGGCACGCAGCCATGGCACAGTCTGCTCTTGGTGTGTGCCATTAAATCATGCATGTGGAATCAACTCCATCACAACATGCTGTCTGTCAAAAGAGAAGCCAAGAACTAGCCAAAAGAACAGGAGAAAGCAGATGCTTGTTTGGAGGAGAAACGCTGTTAATGTGAACAAATGGGCCAAGCGGCTGTCGTTATCTGATCCATCTCTCAAGAGCACTTGATTGGTAATCTGCCCATTCTCCAGGTTGTCTTGTTCGAGGCTGAACACATGATAAAGTGATGGCGCAATCCTGGACACAAGTAGGTCAATTTTCTCCAATTGTAGACCCCTAGACTGGTGATAAGTTTCTTGATAGATACAGCAATGACTATTCATACAAATAAAATGCCAATGTGGTTCCTTGTTGCTAAGGCAAACATTGTTAATTTAAGTTACACTGTAGAAAAGGAGTCTTTCTGAATTAAATTGATTAAGTAATCAAAAGGTTTCAAAAAAGGACATTATGAGAATTCAACACAATTACTAATTACCATTTTAATAACTGTGAATTAGCTGCTGCTTTTCTGCCAGGAATCTATCTTTAATTAGTTCCAAGTGGCTATTGTGAAGGAGAGTGGGGCTGATCAGCACTTTAAAATGCGACTCAGCCGATAAACAAAGGGTCAGTCCGATCAGCGCACAAGAAGCTGACTATTTCCTTCCACCTGGAGCAACAGATGGACAATGTGAGAGCCACCGAGAGCCGAAGGGGCCCAGCAGGTGCCCATTGACCGGGTCTGGAGTGTCGTCGCCTGCCCAGCTGAGTCACTGGGGTTCGGCTAGATTCCTGTCCCCTGGGCCTTGCGCTGGACCAATCATTTTCGACCAGGAGTCGATGCGCAAGATCCAGTGAGCCCAGAGCCAGGAGCATGGCATATGTACCAGCACAACGAGACCCCACACCTCTGTTCAGTCAACCCACTTGCAACTGGGTAAACAGAGTAAAGGCACCCCGGAGTACCTCTGCGCACTTCCCAGAGCCGCGTTAGCTCCAAGAAGCTGCTGATTGACTCTTTTAATTATTTATTATGGCACCATTGTTTGTTTTTCATGGCATTTTGGGGGACCTAAATGTGTTCTAAAAACACACAAATGAGACTTGGTAAAAATTTCTGATTGGGCTTCGAAAAGTGGTTGTGGCATAATGGCTCTATAGCGCCACCCAACATGTTTCAGCTTAAGGTGCGGTAAAAAATGATAAAGAAAATTTAGCACACGTGTAGGGTACTAAGACTTAGAAGTAATATGAATCACATTTCCAAAATCAACAGAAAGTTGGTTATTTTTTAAAAACCTCCTAAAATCCTTCAAGAGATTTTATTTATTTACCTCCAAACTCCAACAGTTTTATCTTAAGGCATATGTGATGTTAAATTGCGAAGCTAGACTGTTTGAACAACGACCATCGTAATCAAAATTTCACTATAAACAGGAAGTTGTTGTAACTCAATCATACAATTTCTGATTGCTTCCAAATTTCCCAATTTTGTTATTAGTCAAAGTCTGAACACATCTAGAAAACTGTTGGTTAAAATGCCACCAGATGGTCACAACAAATATAACAGGTACTTATTTTTCAAAACCAATTTTGTCTTATGTAACAAGAATATTAGCCAAACAGAAACGGAAACATATTTATTCATAGTGCCATCTGGGGGTCAGGACACTTTATGATGTGGTTTTCATATTTTTTGAGTGTTATGTTCAGTAATTTTAACCATTCTTGCTTGAATACATACATGTCCTAAATTATTGGTCGTAGTAAATAGTGTAACAAAATGGCCACTGAGAGGGGATAGCGCCAAAGATGGGAGAGCCCTTTAATCTTGAATTTTAAATGAAATTTTACAAATAACATACGTTTGGCATTAAATAAAAAGAAAGTTTTTACCACATTTTCTACAGATACAGAGGGGTAAAGATTGTTCGAGGCTAGCAGAGACCCTTGAAGCAAAGGAAAAGGGCCACTCTGCACATTATAATCAGACACATTTTCATAAAAAGTTAGATAATGTAAGATAGATTGTACAAGAGATATTGTCCAATATATCGGTTAAACTATAATTTTCTCACATGGGGTTATGACTGGCAGAAGGAGGCCACACATGCTTTAAAGCAATTGAGTGAGTTGTAGGTGGAGTTTTATAACTCCACCCAGAACACCTGCTCTCTCAGTTTCTAAGATCAGAAACCCTCCTTTAGCCAAACTTAGAATTTAACTAATATTCATATGTTAAAGGTCAAGATAAAGCACTTCAGTATGAATCAGCAGAGTCTTTGAGGGATGGATGGGCCACAAGAACATCTTCTTCAAGGATGTCTTTATTTTTTCTCTCTTAATTTACCTCAATACACAGTTAATATTATCAAGAGTTTATGCTAGCATACATACCTGTCTGCTTGCATAATTTATACAAATAATGTTAGTAGGGCTGGTTAAAAAATATCGATCCTCCGATTTTAATCGATCTTCAGTTTAACGCAACAATATCCCCAGATATTGTAGAAATACCCAGATCGATTCATAATGTGTGTGCTTCAGGTAAGAAGATATGAATATTCACCTCTCGTTAAAATAAAAGTTGTTTAAAATAAACAACTGTGTGCACCTTATTATTTATGTAGATGTGTATTTCATTATTAAACGTTAAGTAAGAGAGTTTCGGTTGCCAGCATTTATATCAAAATATGGATCCCATGTTTGCAAAGCTAACATTTTAAATGAAATATTTATAGCTAGTCTATATCGAATCGAAATTGTAATCGAATCGAATCCATAAAAATAAGGATTAAATTGGTCACAATCCCCAGTCCTAAATGTTAGTAATACTAATTTTCCAAAAGTCAATTAATGAAATCTTACTCTTTGGTGCAGTAAATGTGTTTGGTTTTTCAGCTACGATTGTAAAACCATAAGATGAGGCTAGTTCTCAACTGTGACTCTGAACTAGAAAATATATAACATAATATTATTATTATCAAATTTTCAAGTTAAAATCCCATTTTCATTTACAAATTAAAAATATGTATAGGCATTTACGACATTGTGTTAATATTACTTTTATTTTTTACCTGCATCCCCTCAGTTTAAATCCTTAACAATTTACTTGAATTGTTACTTCATGACATTTTTTTGTTTTAAATATTGGACAAATGCTTTTATCCAAAGGAATGCTTTCACTTCGATTCCATGGGAATCAAACCAAGAACCTTGGCAGTGTTCGCTTCATGCTCCATTGGATCAAGTCACAGAAAAGCCATTGTTATCATAAACCAATACAATATATATTGTTTTTCCTAAACTACGATTGAGAATCACAGTAAAATTAACTGATTCACAGAGCATTTGTTCTAATCTTTGAATAGAGTTAAAATAGCTAAGTGGCAGAGTTGAGGTTAATGTTTTGTAATGAATATTTAGTTGTTTTTTTTTTTATCACTACTGATGATTATACAGAAGCGAAAAGCAAACACAGCTTAAGAAAAGCTAACGATACAAACTCATTCAATTGATGATTGAATAACTCTTCCTCAGAGTCAATTTTACTCCATGTAGAGACCAAATAGGGACCCAATATTGCATAGTAATGATAACTAGATGCCCAAAGTTTGTGCACAACCTATGATGTTGATTGTAAAACTGCCATTTAAAAGTATTTTCATTAGGACAATGGAATGGTTGCCAAGGTTGATTTTTTTTGGGGGGTGCTTTGGAAGAGTCAGTGATGTCATACAAAAAGTTGGTAGACAGAGGGTTGCTATGGAGAGGTCAGTGACATAATATAATGCTCCATTGCACTTAGTGCTCTTATATGCACTAAAAGTTATATAAACCAACCTCCATGTCTTTAGCTTGGAAAATTTGGTTGCTAGGATAAACAGTTTGGTTGCTAGGGAGCTGATACAAATGTTTTTTGTTGCTATGATTAGTATAAACAAACCCCTGTTTATGATTTTTCATCTTGAAGACATTTTAGTTGTCATTTCCATTTATTTTCAATGACCATTATAAGTCAAGAGTCAATATTTAACTAGATACTACTTTATTTAAAAAAAAAACTTTTGCACAGTGGTTAGTATGTTGATGAACTCCACAAGTGTGGTCTGTTTGAAGTTTGGTTAAAAGGTTTTATAAAGTTTGACCCCATTTTACATCAATAGAACATTTTGCAGAAAGATACATTGGATAATTGCGTCTGTTAATTGCATAAATGTAGAAATCAAAAGGGACTTACATTTTGAATGAAAGAACATAATTTTTTTTTTCACTTCTTGCTTTCCATGGGATCAGCGTTTTTTCCAGATTTCCTTTAGTGGTACCAGTCTTAAAAGATATAGCAGCCCAAGTCAGACCAGTTTGGATGTCTGGGCAAAGTTTGGTGGCTGTAGCTCAAACGATCTACGAATGCATTTAGAATATTTTTTCCACCTGAAGTGAAAGACGAACAACAAAATGTGGCTTTGACAAGCCTTGAAATACAGGTTCTAAATATAAAAGTATGTATTTATAAATATTACTGAAGCAATTATAAAAGTCATTTTATTTTTAAAAGTACACTTTAAGATTTTGTTTTCTACATGGTGTTTTGTATTTGCAATTTTTATTTCAAGAGCTCTTGTGGATATTTCAAAGCTGTAAATGATGAATTAAAGCTGAATGCACAGGCACACCTGTCCGGCTAGCTACTGGCCGCAAGCCAGCACTCGACCCCAAAGACTCGAGAGGAGGTGAAGCTTCCCATCGCTTCCTCAAGCACAATCAGAGGCTTGAGAGGCAGTTTATCTGCCTGCGTTTCATCTCCCCTCAGCCTCAGCCCGTCAATGGCACGCTGTCCACACAGCTTTCTGATGGCATGCCTCCTGCCCCAAAGAAAGCATCATTGTCTGGGAAAACTTTTTTTAGACCTCCAGGTGTATGAGATAGAGTGTGTGTGTGTGTGTGTGTGTGTGTGCGTGTGTGTGTAAGAAGATTGAGGCTGACCTTGTATGAGGTGGAAATCTGAAAGGCAAGAAGCTAAACAGCACAGGTGCTGAGTCTCTTTGGATTGTTTCTGTTTATCAAATGATCTGCCACTTGTCAAACTCAAGCCCTTCAGAGCATTGAGAGAAGGAGTCATTTATGATGACACCCACAGCCTGGAGGTCCACCTAAAATTCCTTCTCTGACCCCCAACTTGTGAGAACGGATTAACCCTGAGTAAACCTTCAATAATCAAAGCTGTGATCGATTATCTGCTAAGTTCTGTTGTTATCTCCTTAGAGACATCTTTGGCTGAACACAAAAATAAATCTATTCGTTTTAACATAGAAAGGGTTGAAAACTGAACACAAGTTCCAAATAGTCTGCCTTTCTTTGTGTATTAATTTTTTTTCAGGTTTCTTTTTTTCTTACAATGTTTTTTTTTTACACTGTAGTTATTTTTGACAATAGATTTTTACATTATTTAAGAAAGCAGCACCATCTGTACTGATGGGAGCGTGTCACAACTGATCCCTGTAATTACTAAATATTTTAAAGATTCAAACTCCAAAAACCTGTAAACCAATAAACAAGCAAGCAAAATGGTTCACAGGAATGCACGTTTTTTTTTGTTTTTGTTTTTTTTGCTGGGAAAGCAGCTGTTTCTTCACAAACTTGGGTTATAAAGGTACACATTTCTCATTCACTCTTATTATTAATTTGATCATGAGATGTTTTGCACTTACCACCAGAGCCCGATTATGTTGACCGGACAAAGGAGGATAAAGAAAAAGGCAAGTTGCGTTCTGGAGAGTGGAATCGTCATGGTCAGATGCTTTTCAAAGAACAAAGGTGAAGGTCTGGTGATAGTCCAGAGCTGAAAGAAGCTTGTCCACAGAGAAATGTTTCCAATTTCTGAGAGGATTCAGCTCTCATCGGTTACAGTACACTTCCAAACAGTGATGACGATCGCAAAATCCAACTGGACAGTGGTCAGCATCTTCATTCCAAATCCAGGGAGATCTTCATCCAGCTGCAAAAGATAAAAAGTGGAAAACATCCAGGCAGAAGCGCACTCAGAGCTCGAGATAGATGGAATGCAGACAAACCTCCTGAACGAGTGCTAATACCAGAATGTTTTGCAAAGCGTTTCCGCTCGGAATGTAAATTATTGAGTTGTTCTTTTGAAGCGCAGAAGTGTTGCCGTGCGTGCCATGCGCAGCAGCTGCGTGCGCGCGCCCGCTCTCCGGCTGATCCACGCAGTCACAGGTAGACGGGAGGAAGGCATGTCGTCCTGCTCCTGCCGTCCCGGCGTCTTTCTGACTTCAGCCGTTCTCCTGTGACGTTAGAAACTCTGAGCTCATCACCCACTGGTGACGTCGCCCACCCCGGGGCGCGAGTCATGGAGGGAGCCTCGTTTGATTTACACTTTTCAGTGAATCACGGAGTCGACTCGAAATTGATTCTCGGATGTCGTTTCTTTTATTACATTTCCTCATATTTTATGTAATTATCTTGAGTTGATCGAAATGAAATACTTTAGCATGATTCAAATACGTGGAATTTTTTCATAATACATGCAAGTAAATCCAACAATTCAATGAGGAATTTGGAAAAAAATGTAAAAATTGTTATTTTGAGAAACATGTGGATGTAGAGAGATCGGCAGTTTACCCACGCGGCAATGATCAGAAATTCCAGAGACAAAACAATAAAAACAAAAATCCAACCACTTTTCCCTATGGCGCAACCAATGAATATTACGGAGCCCTTAAAGGGCCAAGGCTGTAGGAGAAAAAAAAAATTTCATGGTTGAAAAAAAAAGGCTGGTATAAAAAACGTAATTCGTAGGCAGCATGTGCAAGCCACCAATCAGGGTACAGCGCTCTGTTTATAATTGTTTGGTTGCCTTGGCGGTATCGACTTGGAACGAATGCAGTTCAGTGTCAGTTCAACAGCAGCGTTTTATGAGACACTCCTGCCTTTATAAAAGTTGAAAGGAACTCCCGAAACTAGTTTCTCGTACGTTAATCTAATATGAACAGGTTATATTTAAACACATAGACCTTTAGATACAATACAATAAAATAAAAATGAACCAGTGTTTAATAGTTTACACATTACTTTTTTTTTAAATTAAACTTGAACTTCCAACTGTGTTAAAATTAATTTAATGGTCATTTAAATAAGTGTGAACCTCAAATGAAGTCTTGACAAAAATTATAATAGTATATTATAACCATAATAAATCATAGTTCTTTCGATACCTAAGTACAAGGGAGCCCTTTTACTTTTACTGGAGTAATATTTTATCTAGTGTATCTTCACTTTGACTCAAGTTCTTGGTTTGTGTACTAACACTGGTAGTTTCCTACAGAATAGTCTATTGTATAGACTCTGGATGTGATTAATAATCAAATCACATTCATGCATATTAATTACTTGAAGTCACGTGAAATTAAAAATGACTGTTTCTGACTTGTAAAGTAGTGACTTGGTCCCACCTCTGATAGGCTCACTATGTCCCAATCAGTGTTGGGCAGTTATGCATTATTGACATTTGGCAGAAACTAATACTCTAAAGCATAATCTTTTAAATGAAATAACTCTGTCAGCTGTGTTACTCCATTACTGTGTACGTTAATTTTGGACGTCCACAGATTTGTATAGCTATCAATCAATGTAACGAAGACAAAAATACGCTGTGGGATTGGTGAATGCCATCCAAAGAACAACAGAAGAAAAGAACGCTTTGTCTAATTGGTGAACAATACTCAACATGTGATTGTTCCTTCTATCATGGAGCGTTAGAGCGAAACAAGTTTTTCAAAGTAGAAATCTGCTCATTATTTCACATAAGTTGAGTGTAAAAATAAAAATGGTACTGTGAAATACAACCAGTGTCGTTTTGGCTTGAAGTCGAAGATCTTATTATCTCCTCTGCCTAAAAAAATAAAGAATCAACAAAACAAAATAGTCCACACCCATGTTTTATAGTAGGGGTCATGTTTTGAGGTTCACACAGAAAGCAGTTGTCTTCCTTAAACACATGTAGAGAGTGTGCCAAACAACTGAAATCTAGTGTCATCCCGGTCCAGATTCATTCATTCATCTTCCATACCCACTTATTCCCTTTCGAGGTCATGCGAGTTTAATGGTGCCTATCTCCAGCTCACTTCGGGCAAGAGGCAGGGTTACCCCCTGGACAGGTCACCAGTCCATCATTGTTCAGACTCATTCACAGGCAAATTTAAGGCAAGTCTGTACATGTGTTTCTTGTCCAGAAGTACTTTGGGGCCACTGCACAATTTTACTCCTTCATGGTGTAGTGCATTTCCAATTGTGTTCTTGGTGTTCTTGGCTGGTTCCCGAGTGTTCCAATGATCATTTTGCATGCAATGATAGATGGAGAAAAACTGAGTTAGTTACTGTGTTTCATCTGTGTCGTGATGCAGTACTTGAGACGTTGAGGATTTGTGTCAAGCAGGAGACAGGCAAGAAGATCTGGAACCATTCATTGATTCATTTTCCAACCCGTTTATTCCCTTTTGGGGTCATGGGGGTCTGCCGGTGCCTATCTCCAGCGTACATTGGGCGACTTTAAAAACAACAGTGCTGTACACAAAATTAAAAGTCACACAACACAAGGAGCTGGTCTGCAACATAATAAACCATGACAACAATAAAACATAGTAAAAGACAATTAAACCAAGAAAACTATTAAAACAATACAAATACACAATAAAAGCCAACACCTCAAATTGAGTTAAAAGCAAAGGAATAAAAATGTGTTTTAAGCAACGATTCTAAATTAACAGGCAAAAACCAAAGAGATAAATCAGCAAAACATAAGCTACAAACAAAACACTGGAACTTATAATCAGAAAAGATATTGTAGCAAAACAGCGCAGTGGGTAGCACTGTGGCATTTCAGGTTGTCGGTTCAGTCTGTTGGAGATATGAACCAGCAGACCCCTGTGACCGCCAAAAGGGACTGAGGGCTCTCAGGAGCTGCGACAACTCTCCATGGCTCTATCATATCTGACTCTCACCAGTTAGTGTGCTAATCACAGTCCGACAAAAGGAGTTCCATAACATACACTTGAATATCTAAAAAATCATGCTGTACATTAAAGATTTTGTACATTTGCTCGTTCAATCCCTGTAAAACTGTTAGAACAAAATGTTTGAGTTCCTTAAATGGGAGGATTGTGATAGTAGAGATTGGTGTGGAATGGGACTTAATTGAGATATTGTGATGAAAGGACAGGCATCATTCTTCATCAATATTCTAAACCTGAGTTAGACTAAACTATTCTCACTTGATTTGCAAACTATGCTCTTGTACTTAATACACAGAAAATCTATAACTAGTAGAAACCAATGTTTTGGTTTCCCATAAGGTAAAGCATATCATTTTGGTCATCAGAAGGGCACCATCCTCAAAATGTCCCAGTTTCACCCCCTCTTAGGCATGTCTCCTGTTTCCCGACCTCTACCACTAGCTGTCTCTTCTGCTTTGATGTTCCTTTTAGTTCTGAACATTTTGCTCATATACACCTTAGATGAGTTTGTGAAAAGTTTTAAATATGAAAATGATGAAAACTGTTTGACATTGTTTAACTGAAATGCTAATGATCCAATATTTTGTTGTTTTACCCTAATCTACAGCTAAAATAAATATTGCCAAATTGGTATTTAGCTGAATAGTTAGGGAATTAGCCCACGTAAAAGCATGTGGGGTGTTCCTTAAAGGTGGCATCAGATGGAGATGTTCTCACAAGTTGATCTGATTCTATTTAAAAAGTTTTAATTTGTCAAATTTTGGAATCCTGTCAAGCTACTGCATGTTTTGATAAACACAATAACCCATCCTCAGTGAGTTTTTGAGACAATGGTGACTGATCATCTTTGCACCATTGGTTAGCAAACATAAGGAATTGTGTTTCTCTCTAAATAACCAGCTCATTTAACAAATGTAGCTGATGGATGACTCACCAGTGAGTCACAAAGTGTATTTTGAATGAAGCTTTTTTAGATGCCATTAATTGTTTCTAGTGATAAACTAAAGCTACTAAGTGGATTTGATCATTATTGAAGGACTGTATACTTAATACAATAATAAGATGAAACAGTTGTGACGAGGGAGTGGGTTAGGAGATGGTGTCACACTGGGGTTCCCCTTCGTGGTGGGAAAATAACCCAGCTGATCCACCCTTAAACTAGAGTGTGCAGGAGGAGAAGCTGGGGTGAGCAACATCACCGGGAGTGTTAGAGGGAGCCATTGTTGGTGCTCCACTCACTGGGTTGTAAGTGTGAAAGCCAGGCTTATTAAGTCACTTGACTAAGAGGGGTACCTGCTCCATGAGAGAGCTGCCGAGAGTCAGCCCATCCATGGGCTCGTCAATCTACACCACCTTGTAAATACATACCTCTGGCCCATAACCTATGCACCACTTGACTAAACTGGGTGAGGGAACCATGAGTAACCTATTTCGAATTGCCCAGGGACTAAATGTGAGTGAGCCCCATAATTATAACAGTTTGTGTTTTATGTGGTTGTTACACTCTAGTCAGAGTACACACAACCACATTCTGCGTATATTGGTTAGTGTACCTCACTTCACATCCTGTGACACAGTGTAATTTTTATTTGAAGTCCTTTTTAATTTATTTTTGGGTGATTTTAGCCCATCATATATTAGATTGGACAATAGAGAATGGCAGGGAATCAAAGCGAGAAAGAGGGGAGGCTGGGAAATTATCTGCAAGAGAGGGATTCAAACTCAAGGCACAACTGCACTGCAAATGTGTCGAGCGCCCTATTCACTACACAAAGGAATATGGGGAAAGGCAGGGAGAGAGAGTTACCGACATCAATAACCGACAACATGAACAAAGACACTGAGCATTTCAAGTACACACAAGGATCATAGAATTCGAAAAGGTGCAACCTCATGCCATGGAGGCCACCATGGATAGGGGGTGCCGGGCAGGAAAAGGGCATGAAGGGTTGCAGGGGGGAGTCGACAAAGTGGAGAATCATGCAGTGGAGCTTCTCGCTGGGCAATGCTGCATGACTTGGAGGACCAGACGGGGTGAGGAAGAAGTGGCCTGAGGGGCCACAGCACAGGAGCCATGACCAAGGTATCTGACAACGATGAGGAGAGGGAGGAGGTTCACACTGCCAAGGCAGCGACCCCCCGAAGAGGACTAGGACATCGAAAGACTGTGGGCTGCAGACCTGGAGGAGATTATAAGGGTACCAGAGTTCACAGCGAGCCTGCAGGGTTGTTGCACCAAGAAGGAGCAGGAAGAACACCCACAGTAGGCGCAACTCTTTCTGTGATCAGCTCCGGTGCACCACGGGGCCATGCAACAATGCCCAAAAGTGGAGCACAAGGAGCCAGTTAAAACAAAGGGTAAGAGAGTAAGATCTCTCTGCACTGCAAGTCCGAGCCGGAGGATTGAAAACTAAAACCAGAGAAACTGCCGTCACTGGAAGAGGCAGGAGACGTCACTTGAGAGGCAGGAATAACCACCACAGAGAAAACCGGAACCTTGGTGCCTGGAATTCAGAGAGCTCCTGAGCACACAGCCCAAAGATCGAACCCCGTGGGGCACATCGAATATCCCTCCTTGTCCAAGGTAGACAGATCAGGCAAGGGGCCTGGACACCAGGGTGCTCAGGAACTTTAATACAATATAAGGCAGAGGAACACGGGTAAAGGCAGGGAGAGAGTCCAATGGAAACATCAATAACTGAAATGACTGAAATGGCATAAGAAACTACTCTACCCCCCTGCCCCCAGAAAGGCTGAACCGCATGCCAGAGTCCGCCATGGGTATTGGTTCCAGGGCAAGAAAAGAAACAAAAAGTGGGGGGAGCCAAACGGATTGGAGGGTTCAGAAAAGTTCTTACAGATTAAGAAGATGTAGGGGGTGACTCAGCCACACTGGCACCATTCCCCAGGTCCACAGCGCAGCAAGCATGACCAAGGTCTCGGATGATGGGGAGGAGAGGGAGGAGGCTCACCCAACTGAGGCGGCAACTCCCCGAAGAGAAGTACAGGATCGCATGAGCGATGTAGGGCTGAAGACCTGGAGGGGGAAGGAGATGGCAAGGCTGCAGGAATTCACAGCAAGCCAACCGGAACATTGGGCAAAGGAGGAGCAGGAAGACCACTCGTGGTAGGCGCAACCAACACCACAATCAGCTTGCACAGACCCAGGGGCCACGTGCCGAATACAAACAGTGGAGCACAAGGAACCAGTTCAAACACATGGTCTGTGGGTGAGATCTCTCTGCGCTGCACTTTCCAAGCTGATCCAACCAGGGGATCAGAAATGAACGGCGAAGACACTGGAAGACCAGAAGCAGACATCACTAGAGAGGCAGGGATCACCAGAGGATTCGGCACCAAAGTCGCGATAGGAGCACCCACCACCAAGAAAACTGGAGCCGAACTTGGAGCAGGGAACAGGATGGTGCCCAGAATCCTGGGAGGTCCCGAGCACACAGCCCAGAGATCGAACCCTGCACAGCGCAGACATCCCTCCTCATCCAAAGCAGACAGATCTGGCATGATGTCAGGACACCAGGGGACTCCGGAACCATGCTGGTAAGCTGTTGTCAGTCGCTTATTCTGTTAAGTTGAAGCTCCTGGTGATTGAGAGAAAGCACGCTCAGGCATATAATAGTAGAGATAGAGCATTAGAAACATCATGAACAAAAAGCTGAACGCACACATAACAGATGTGAACAGACAGGCACAGAAAATTTCACAAAAAAAATCTGAATTGAGAATCAAGTTCTCAAGACTCCCTCTCATGTAATTAGAAATAAGCAGACATTATAGATTGATAGGTATAACAGGCTTGCTTCGGCGAATCCAGACAGACGGTCTTTCCCAACATACTGTACACCAACTGACACAGTCAAACCTTTTGCTTCTTCAGAAACATTAATATTTGTACAATGTTTTTTTGTTCCAAAAAGATAATCCAACAATCTCAGAATTCCATTCAGCTTGTGCTTTTGCATTCCAGCTCCTCATTGTTTTCATTATGATTTGTGAACATATTGAATCCTGAAACTTCATCGTATTGAGCATGTAGCATTTAAAACACGGCCAGAAATCTCACACATTTGGCCTGTTATCGCCGTCCCCTCATCTATCACCTATAAAGATCTGCATTATCACCCTCAATAACTGTCCTCCCAGTCTAATTTGTGGCTCTCCAGACACTTTTTCATTGTGATGTTGTATTCATTCGCCGTACACACTCTACCTCATCCATTTAATGGCCAGGGGGTCCCAAAATGAAATCCAAGACCTCCCTGCTCTTTTCAAAGTCTCACTTTAGCAAGGAGTAGGATGCAGTGATGCACTGCATTGCACGCAGGTACAGTCAGTTTCTGTTGTGCTATCTTTTCATATCAGATATAGCTGAGGGAAGAAGGCAGACGTGATAGGCCGTTTATCTGTTATCTCAGGGTCATGCCGTTTGATTTTCACTCTTTGTTTTCCCTCCGGCTTCAAAGTAGGAAAGTTTGGTCTAAGGTGCAGGTGTGTTGCCGAATAATTTATCATTTCTTTAAAGAGGGAGGATAGCCTGCTTGCCATGGGGAATAGTTTAATTGAATATAAACACCAATTCATCCTAGACATTAGGCAAATAAATTTGCTGTAATGTGCTCTGCGTTTTGAATTATGGTCCATTTAGCACAGATGGATGTCTAACTGTGAAATGTTGAAACTGGACACGTTTGGAATGGAAGTGTTTGTCTTTGCTTTGAGCAGAAGGTCTTTCCTGGTTACATATATCTGCCTCCATTTGATCAAAATGTGATGAATTCTAAAATATGCTTACATGTTTTTAATTGTCATTTTTATTGCAATAAATTAACCATATAATTTATTCCAGTGTAGCTAAATTTCTGCATGATATCTTGGACCATTCAGAGTCTGAAACTAAATCTAGAGTTTCTTGTGAAGACACAATGCCAAAGCAGACATCTTTAGGGTAAAAGTGGCTCAATTTTCCTCTAAAAACTAGGCGGGGCTATGTGATTGACAGCTATGATAGACAGCTACACTGAAAACAGCTTATTGTGAGAAAAAAAACATTTAGAGACAAATTCAGAGACGTCTTTCTCAAATTCTTGTTTATGAATACAAAATAAGTTGTATATAAGTGTGAGAGGGGCGTGTGCCAGCCAGACACGAGGCGGAGCTCTCAAACCATGATAGGTTTATCCTTATCAGGAAGTCGCGTGTGCGCAAGTGCAGCGCTCAGTTACTGTGTCAGGTGCAGTTTGGAAGTGGCCTCGTTTTAGCCCAGTGGCAATAAGTTATATTTCATTTAAGTCTATGGTTTGAACCCCATTGAAGGCAAGATCTGATTAAAAGGTTTATTCCTTGAAATGGAAGCCACTTCAGATTAAAGCATCTGCTAAACGTTTAAATCTAAATCATTAGAGAGAATAAATTCCCCAAAGGGGATAAATGTGAACATTCTGTTGTTTTTAAATAAAAAAAAAAAATAACATGAAATTATTTGTATATGAGACCCAAACAAACCGTTCCTGTTTCAGGGCGCATCACTGCTATATAGTCGAGTTTTTAGCTAATTTCACTGATGAAGTATGCGGAATTGCAGCGTCTTGCAAAGGAGGTTGGAGTTAAAGCTAATATGAAGGGTGAGAACTTGCTGAAAGCCTTAAAAGAGCACTTTACCCAACAGCAGATGCCGGAAGATCCCGTGAATGCACATGCAAATGCCTATGTGACAGATCAGCGAGGGAAGAGTCGCATCCTCAAGAGAAAAATCAGCGATCAGCAAGTCACTTCTCAGGTTGAAGAATGCCCTCTGCAAGAGGTGAGAAGGGGCTCCAAGAGGACAAATGTTTCCTCAACCAAGGATACAGAGACTCCAGAGAATATGGTTGGAATAGATCCAGAATGTGGAGATCCCATCCCACACTCTGAAAACCACCCTGCAGATTTGGGTGTGAAGGGGAGAAGAACAGCAGGTGGAATTCCACGACATGAACATCTTTTGAAGAGAAAGACAGCACTGCGGCCAACAACTCCCAACTTCAAGAAACTCCATGAAGCCCACTTCAAAAAGATGGAGTCCATTGATTCATACGTTCAAAGAAAGAACAAACAAATGGAAATGCACAGGAGTTCAGTTAAAGAGCTCAAGACCCTGTCAGAAAAGACCATTATAAAATCTAGTGAGACTAAAGCTCAAACTAAAGCAACTGGTGCTCGAGCATCTATCCACATCTCTGGAGAGCAGAAACCAGTAGTGGTTGAGACACAAATACTCACCCAGCAGAGTGGCAGCAAGTCTGCCACCACCTTCAGGCCAACCGTCTTCGCTGCTAATAAAATCAGCGTCAGGTTCAGCAAGACCACTCACGATAATGAATATAAACGTTCTTTGGTAAAGACCCCAGCTCGTATGTCTCCACTCTTACCTCCACTCCGGCGAGAAAATCTAATGTTTCCACCAAACCTGAGCTTAATAAAGGCATTGGCATCCTCAACAAAACACCTGGGATAACTCCATTTCTGTTCAGTGGCAATGACAGCATTTCTGTCACTCCTGGAACAACCAAGAAGAACACATTTGACCTTAAGGCAAGTCTCTCGCGCCCGCTCAACTACAAACCCCACAAAGGAAAACTGAAGCCTTTTGGAGGTGCACAAGAGAACACTCTTGATAAATCTCAGACAATTTCTTCATATCAGAAAAACTACAAACAGCATCAGACACAAACAAGAGAGACTCGACGTGCCAAACAGGTGGATGAGCGAAAACAGAGGAAAGATAAGATGTTGGGTGCCAGGCGAGGTCTAGTCTTGGCCTAACCCTTCTCGTTTCAGCGAAACTCACATTACATGATTTAGGTTATGCTTTATTTAGCTGTTTACTCTTCAATTGAAGCTTTTAAAAACTATTAGAAGTTTTTAATGTATATGTGTTTAACATTAGTTGTGTTTGTCATTAACTTCTCAATTTTTATAGACTTCAATTTGTTGTAAAATATCTGCAGTTTATTTTAAAGTGATGCATATTCAAAAATTTGTTTTTGTACATATGTCCTTTTATGTCTTGCTTTAAAAAAATACACTTAGTTTTTCAGAAAATTATTTTTAATTAAATTCTTTCAGGTTCCTTTTTAACACAGTGGCTACACTAACAACAAATCAGTTATCTGTAAAGAGCATTCCTTCTCAGTTCAGTAGTGAAGACTTTATGAACTTCTTCACTGAAAAAATTGAAAATATAAGAAACACAATTTCTGACGTCCAACATCTGACAGCATCCTGTGTTCCAGTCTCACCTGAAATTACTCAGTTACAATTACAGGGTTTTACAAGTATAGGACAGGAAGAGCTGTACGGCCTTATAAATAAAACCAAATCCACAACATGTGTGTTAGATCCTATTCCAACCAAACTGCTAAAAGACGTGTTACATGCAGCTGGAGAACCTATTCTTAATATCATTTACTCCTCGCTATCCCTCGGTCATGTCCCTAAACCTTTCAAGTTAGCAGTTATCAAGCCTCTCATCAAGAAACCAAATTTAGATCAAAACAAACTATCAAACTATAGACCAATCTCAAACCTTCCTTTTATGTCTAAGATTTTAGAAAAGATTGTGTCTGCCCAGTTATGTAGTTTCCTGAAAGAGAACAATATCTTTGAAGAGTTTCAGTCAGGTTTCAGGCCCCATCATAGCACAGAAACTGCACTAGTAAAGATCACAAATGATCTTCTCTTAGCTTCAGACCAAGGCTGCGTCTCTCTCTAAGTTTTATTAGATCTTAGTGCTGCATTCGACACTATTGATCATGACCTCCTACTAGATCGCTTACAAAATCTCATAGGCATTCAGGGATCAGCATTAAAATGGTTTAAATCATATCTGTCTGATCGTTACCAGTTTGTAGACTTAAATGGAGAACAATCTACTCTAATGCAAGTAAAATATGGGGTTCCACAAGGCTCTGTCTTAGGACCCCTACTTTTCACATTATACATGCTTCCCATAGGTAATATTATTAGAAAGCATGGAATTAGCTTCCACTGCTACGCCGATGATACCCAGATGTACATCTCCTCAAAACCGGGAGAAGCATCACACTTGGCAAGGTTAACAGATTGTGTTAAAGACTTAAAAGTTTGGATGACTCATAACTTTCTTCTATTAAATCCAGATAAAACGGAGATCTTGCTCATCGGCAACAAGAACAGCACACAGAACACCCAGCATTTAAATTTTAGTTTAGAGGGATGTACGGTAACCGCTAGTTCCACAGTAAGAAACCTGGGAGTTATCTTAGACAGCGACTTATCTTTTAAAAATCACATCAGTCATACCATAAGAACAGCCTTCTTTCAACTCAGAAATATTTCAAAACTTAGAAACATGTTATCGTTATCTGATGCAGAGAAGCTCGTCCATGCATTTATGACCTCGAGACTAGATTATTGTAATGGATTACTAGGTGGTTGTTCAGTATCATTAATAAATAAGTTACAGTTAGTGCAGAATGCAGCAGCTAGAGTTCTAACTAGAACAAAGATATATGACCATATTACCCCAGTTTTATCATCTCTACATTGGCTACCCGTCAAATTTCGCATTGATTACAAAATAATGCTATTGACGTATAAAGCCCTTAATGGATTAGCGCCCAGTTATCTATCAAACCTCCTAACACAGTACAACGCCACACGCACTTTACGATCACAAAACTCTGGACTTCTAGTAGTTTCTAGAACAGCAAAGAGCACTAAAGGCGGTAGAGCGTTCGCACATTTAGCCCCTAAACTCTGGAATAGCCTCCCTGATGGCGTCCGTGGCTCAGACTCACTCGTCCAGTTTAAGTGTAGATTAAAGACGTATCTTTTCAGTAAAGCCTATACTTAACTCCGTGAAAAACTGAGATCTTACATTAAACTATATTAATATTACATTAAACTATATTAATATTATGAACAGCAGCTACGCTAATTCCGCTCCTCTCTTCTTTTCCATACTCATCCTGAGATTCGCGGAGGCTTCGCTCACCAGCACCTCACCCTAACAACCAGATCCACCTGGCGATGTTACGGCGCCCCCTGGACCTCAGCCCACCAGCTCCACTCTTCTTCCAATACTCATCCCGAGGCTCCCGGAGGCCCTGCCACCAGCTCCTCACCCCAACAACCAGACTCATCAGGAGAAGTTCCGACGCCGGGAGGCTCGCCACCAGCCCTCAACCTAACAAACAGATTCACCTGGAGATGTTCCGGCACCCCTGGACCTACACCGAACACAGTCAT
This sequence comes from Danionella cerebrum, assembly GCA_007224835.1. Lineage (NCBI taxonomy): Eukaryota > Metazoa > Chordata > Actinopteri > Cypriniformes > Danionidae > Danionella > Danionella cerebrum. Next base: position 65,759 of record SRMA01025067.1, on the reverse strand, counting down.
CATCTGTTTATACTATATTATCTGTTTATGTTTATATTATTATATCATCTGTTTATACTATATTATCTGTTTATGTTTATATTATTATATCATCTGTTTATACTATATTATCTGTTTATGTTTATATTATTATATCATCTGTTTATACTATATTATCTGTTTATGTTTATATTATTATATCTGTTTATACTATATTATCTGTTTATGTTTATATTATTATATCATCTGTTTATACTATATTATCTGTTTATGTTTATATTATTATATCATCTGTTTGTACTATATTATCTGTTTATGTTAATATTATTATATCATCTGTTTATACTATATTATCTGTTTATGTTAATATTATTATATCATCTGTTTATACTATATTATCTGTTTATGTTTATATTATTATATCATCTGTTTATACTACATTATCTGTTTATGTTTATATTATTATATCATCTGTTTATACTATATTATCTGTTTATGTTTATATTATTATATCATCTGTTTATACTATATTATCTGTTTATGTTTATAATATTATATCATCTGTTTATACTATATTATCTGTTTATGTTTATATTATTATATCATCTGTTTATACTATATTATCTGTTTATGTTTATATTATATCATCTGTTTATACTATATTATCTGTTTATGTTTATATTATTATATCATCTGTTTATACTATATTATCTGTTTATGTTTTATATTATTATATCATCTGTTTATACTATATTATCTGTTTATGTTTATATTATTATATCATCTGTTTATACTATATTATCTGTTTATGTTTATATTAATATATCATCTGTTTATACTATATTATCTGTTTATGTTTATATTATTATATCATCTGTTTATACTATATTATCTGTTTATGTTTATATTATTATATCATGTGTTTATACTATATTATCTGTTTATGTTTATATCATTATATCATCTGTTTATACTATATTATCTGTTTATGTTTATATTATTATATCATCTGTTGATACTATATTATCTGTTTATGTTTATATTATTATATCATCTGTTTATACTATATTATCTGTTTATGTTTATATTATTATATCATCTGTTTATACTATATCATCTGTTTATGTTTATATTATTATATCATCTGTTTATACTACATTATCTGTTTATGTTTATATTATTATATCATCTGTTGATACTATATTATCTGTTTATGTTTATATTATTATATCATCTGTTTATACTATATTATCTGTTTATGTTTATATTATTATATCATCTGTTTATACTACATTATCTGTTTATGTTTATATTACTATATCATCTGTTTATGCTATATTATCTGTTTATGTTTATATTATTATATCATCTGTTTATACTATATTATCTGTTTATGTTTATATTATTATATCATCTGTTTATACTATATTATCTGTCTATACTATAGTTTATATAAAGCACACTGCTGTTGTTGCCCAAATGAGGATGGGTTTCCCTTTTAAGTCCAAAAAGGGAGTTTTTCCTTGCCACAGTCGCCCCAGGCTTGCTCAGCAGGGACTTATACACCACTTATTAATTAATTTTTTTTCATTGTTGAGTTTAAACTTGTTGGTTTACTGTAAAGCTGCTTTGAGACAATGTCTGTTGTGAAAAGCGCTATATAAATTAAACGAACTTGAACTTCAAAACACTTCAATAACACAGCGAAAAATTGTATACAGATTACGAATAATGTGCTATAAAAAATGTTAGAGTCAAGGTGTCGTAAAAGAAATAACGTTTATAACGTGGAAAGTGCTGTTCGTTAGCGCAACTTAGAGAAACCCTGTGACGCGTTCTCAGAAGCGTCTCTCCCTCTGTCTGCGCTTGTGCCTGAAACCGTGTTTGTGTCAGTAATTCGTGAAATATCTCGAGAAAGTAAACTTTTAAACGTAGTGCCGTAATGTTTTCTGCATCCGTTCCACCTCCTCCTCCGACACATCGCCTCACTCTCAAGGTAAGGTTTCCTCCGACACATCGCCTCACTCTCAAGGTAAGGTTTCACATTTGTGTACATATTACATATTTTGCTTGTGTTTTATTCTGTTTTATTATCATTTATTACATTAATAATGTGTAGATTTAAGGATTGAAGAAACGTTACTTGATTTTTCTCTGGTTTTCCATTTTTTTATCAACTTATTCTGTTGTTTCTGAGAGCCGTTGCACGGATTAGGTGTTTTACATGTAAAACTTGCTTCAAGATACAAATTGTTTGAGATACGAACGTCACCCTGGAACGGATTAATTTCGTATCTCGGGGTACCACTGTACCTGAGATCAGTATCATAAAACACTTTAAAACAATATAATTTTGCACAGTTTCCCACCTGTTTGGTATTGGCTGCCCCAAAGTTTTTGATGTACATGTCGTATTCATTGACAGGAGGAAGGTCCAGCAGAGAGAAGGTGACTGAGAAGTCCAGGTCAATCAAACGCAGAAGTTCTTCACTGCGCTTCCTTCAAATCAAATGACAATGCATTCATTGATAAAAAAAGTAAACTAATAAATGTAATTATTATTCCAAATTTTCCAATTCTAACTAGTTGGAGAACTTGCTTTTGCTTCATGGCCATTTTCTGGCTGACTTCTCGCTGCTTGGCTGATACGAAATCAATTATATTGCCAGATGGTTGACTTCTGTTTGAGCTGCTTTCTGCGTATAGACAACGAAACCCAATGAACCCCCCTCTTTCACCATAGTTTCCGGTTGAATCCTCATAAAGCTGTTGAAGTACCTCTCTTGCTGACTGTTGACTCAGCAGATGAAAGTTTCGATCTCGCAGAGTAGATTCTCTCATTTTCCTCATCGATGGCTCGCTGGATGGCTTCTATCTCTTCCTTTCTCTCAGGACTCAACACCCTCGCTTGCTCTTTCTCTTGTTCCTCACTCTTTTCCTCCTCCACCTCCTCTTCTTCATCCAAATTCTCAAAGTCTTCCTCATAATCCTAAAACCAAAAACATGTTAAACCCATTAAACTGGAGGCCCCTTAACACAACAAACCAATGTTAGCTTCCTAGTAACAACTGGGACCTGAACCTCTTGGAATGGCTTCATACCTCGAAATCTTCCTCATAATCATTGTTGTCCTCTTTGCTTGCCTCCTTATCCTCTTCAGCTTCTTCATTCTCCACCTCAAAAAACAGGCAAAAAATAGATTTTAGATGTGAAACACAGTGGTCTTCTGTTATTTATTTTAAGATGTGCGTGTCCCATTTAAGAACACAGGCAGCTGAGAGTAAATTATTTACTACATGTTTACTAATTTACTAAATATATATATGTATAAAAATCCAGGCCAACCTCTAACAGTTCCAAGTCTATGCAACAATGTGTTTATGAAGGGCATGTGAACTAATGGGGTAACACTCACTTAAAGGGTCATATCTCTGATGTGCTTTCTTTTATCACAACCAAACTTGGTGGATGTTATAATAACAATGAACTGAGGTCGCCTACAGAGTTTCAGGACAGTGCCCCCTAGGGATCGAGATATATAAAAATAATTCTATATCAGTTTATGGTCTTCTTTTACTTTCGGCTGTTCCCAGTTTAGGGGTCGCCACAGCGAATCATCCGTTTCCACCTAGTACCACCTCCTCAGTATCCTCTACTCTTACCACCAGATACCACCTCCTCAGTATCCTCTACTCTTGCACCAACAAGTCCTCTTGACTAGAGACCTCCATGTTAACTAAGATCTCCTAGTAGTTTTCTACACAGCCACACAAACACTAATATTGTGTAACCTTGCAAACCAAAAAATAAAATTAGCATGGATTTAATAGACAGTTTTTGTACCTGTTTGTCTCTTTGGCTTGAAGGGTCATTCTTCCTCACTCTGCTGCTCCTTCTTTCCATCCATCTGGCTACTTCTTCTTTCTCCCTGGTCTTCTCTTTATCTCTGTCTTTGATGGTGTAGGAAAAAGCCCTTAAGTCTTTCTTCTTGAGCTTGCTACTGTTAGATTTAGTAACCCCCCCCACACACACAAAAAATCCAGTAGACATGAAATATAAATCTTACCATTGCCTTTATTGCTTTCCACTTGTTCATTATCACCATATCGCTCTCTTCTGTTTTCTCCTCTATGTTTTTCCTCATATCCACGTCTATTCTGGTCACCATCTCTCTGCCTTTCCCTCTTTTCTCGTTCTTTTTCCCTCTCATCTCTTCCTCGTTCTTTTCTTCTATCTGATACAATCTTTTTCTCCCCATCTCTGTCAGCCCTCCCATCTCTTTCAGATTTATTGTATTTCTCTAAATCCCTCTCTTTATGTCTGTCTTTAAATCCATCTCTTAGTCCCTCTGTGTTTTCAACACTCCATCGACCATCTCTTTTTTCCTCTTCATCACCGTATCTCACTCTCTCCCGGTCTCTTCTTCTCTCTTTATGTCTGCCTTCAGCCCCATCTTTTAGTCTCTCATAGCTTTCCACCTTCCCTCGATCGTCTCTTTTTTCCTCTCTACCACCATGCCTTTCTCTCTCCCGATCCCTCCTTTCTTTACGTTGTTTTTCAGCTACATCTCTTAGTCTCTCAGTGCTTTCCATATTCCCTCGATCATCTCTTTTTTCCTCTTCATCATGATGTCTTGTTCTCTCCCGTTCTCTCCTTCCCTCTTTGTATCTGTCTTTAGCCCCATCTCTTAGTCTCTCAGTGCTTTCCATATTCCCTCGATCATCTCTTTTTTCCACTTCATCATGATGTCTCGTTCTCTCCCGTTCTCTCCTTCCCTCTTTGTATCTGTCTTTAGCCCCATCTCTGAGTCTTTTGAGGTTTTCCACATTTCCTCGATCATCTTTTTCTGTGTCTTCATCACCGTATCTCGTTTTCTCCCAATCTCTCCTTCTCTCTTTATGCCTATCTGCAGTTCGATCATCTCTTTTTTCCACTTCATCATGATGTCTCGTTCTCTCCCGATCTCTCTTTCTCTCTTTATATCTGTCTTGCTTGGCATCTTCAAGCAAGGTGTCTCTCTGTTTACTGCTCTCTCGTTTGCTTTCTCCATCCCTTGGCTTGCCCTCGACTCTCGTTGGGTCTCCGTGTCTGCGGTCCACAGGTTGTCCATCCCTGTGAACCTCTTCTCTGGACCTTCTTCTGCTTTCCTCGCGTTGAGACTGGGAAAACAATGATATACAAGTTGCAAACATATTTTTTATACTCACACAATCAAACTGCAGGATGCAGGTTACCTGAAGGTAGACTTTTAAGTCATCAGCTCTCCAAGTATCTTCTTGTGTTACTTTCTAATTGAATTGACAGAACATTTGTTAAAACTGCCTCGCTCACATTAATACCGTTATATCTGGCTAAACAGCACTGCTTATTACATTCATGCCCAGTATTAAAACGATATGACGACTCTGTTTGCTATTGGAATGATAAGATTTAGCTGAAGTTCAACAATTTTATTTCGACAAAAAGCTAACGTTAATCGTACTGTTCAGATTTGAGCGATGAAAACAGGATTTTAAACATCGGTCCGTTCAGACGAAGGACTATCCTACCTTTACTGGGTGCATCACTTCAAAAATACACTTTGTAATCCCAAAATCTCAAGTTTTTATCGACAACTTCATTTTCATCCCGCTAATGTTACGCGGCGGTGGCTACAGTGCATGCGCAGTTTAATGCTACCATGGCAACCGTACAGCGCTGCAATGACAGACTAAAGGTATCGAGCACCGAACAATCGCTCAACACATGACCGACAAATCGAACTGTATGATCGTAGTATAGTGCCACGAAAATATGTGTATGTAAGTATATGTATCTATGCATCCATGTATATTTGTGAAAATTGTTTGTTAAATAAACTATAATATGACAAAGGAAATTAAATAATCTCATTTTATGATATTAAAGGAAATTAATGGAAATTAAATAATCTCAATTTCATAAAGATGAGTTTTCGCTTTACTGTTTTACTTATGTATAGAGTTAGTGACTCCATTCTATTATAAAATGATTTAAAAAAAAATTTCATTCAACTTACACTTAAGTATAGAGAATTGCCCGTATATAATTAGTAAACGAACAATATACCACATTGTAAATTCCCTATTATGAAGTATATCAACACCAAGTACTGTGAAGCACTACCACATAGGAGCAGGCGCCTTGGGGTAAGCGACGTATACTTATTGTGCTAGTTAATGGAGTCTGAATTCTACCAGCGATTGTATGTTTGGGTGAATCTATGGGTGCATTATTTTAAAAAATACTACTATAGTTATTGTAAACACAATAGTTAACTTGTATGTCTCACATATGTTTACACTATGCATTATTTTCCAAGGACAATTTGAAGTAAACTATAATGTTTTTCCCGATTAGTTTCTAATTCTTTCACGTGAGTGCATCGCCTAGGCAAAAAATGTATATTGACAATATGCTATCATTGGTTATAAACATAGATAGATAATACTTGTAATAGAAGTTTAAGGTAAACAACGTTGTGTTTATATTAATTGAATACGCAATATATGGATACAATAACATATAATTACAATTTATTACATATCGTTATGTTATAATTTAAGGTTTAAAGACAAATAAGTAAGTTAATTTGCAATGTCATTACCGTTTCATTGTTTGATATTACTTTTACCTCAACCTACATTTACTTTACTTTTACAGTTTCATCACTGATTTTAAATATTCTGTTTCAATCTATATTCATAACTGCACTTTGGTCTGTGGGAGTATAGTTTTTTTGTGCTGTATAAATAAAGTTGGCTTGGCTTGGCTAACATTACATTCAAAACCAATCAAATGTTTAACATTTTGAATTGTTTAAAGTGTTACATTTCTGTAAAAGTCTACATTTTGAGGCTGTCGGTCTAGTTTACTATTGTTAGCTCTTTTTCCTTGTATGTACACTGTACTATGAAAAATTTGTTGTACATTACTTTTGCCAAAATTAAACAAACTTTCAAAACCAATTGGCCGACCTAACTCCGCCCTAATATGGCACCCGTAACAACGTACGTGACAGAACCTATGGCATCTATGTATATATATCTATGGTACGGTACATTTTTCGAAAGATGACCCTATATCCACTACTACCCCATGAAACCCTTGGAGTACGTTATTGCTTTTATGTTGTTTATGATATATAAGTAAATAAAAAATAAAGTTAAAGTGATTTTAAGTGTTGATAAGTTTGTACATTGACGCTGTCTGTTTATTCCACAACTTGTATCTGTAGAAATCATTACGTGTGGTTTTGACCAGAGGGACTTCTGTAGATAACTGTTTTTACATTTTTGAAATACAAGTCAGTGTTCTTGTTATTTAACGCCTCGTTTTGTTTGTATGACACTGACCTCCGATCAGCCGTGTGTGCGTCTCTCAGCTGTCTGTCATAAACCAGAAGCACGCGCTTCTTCTTCAGAGCAGAGAACTACACTATGGAGTGGATTCAGTGCTTAAAAAGTGAACACGTTTATTACGCTTTGTGAAATAAAAAAAGAAAACTTTTGGCGCACACAATCAGAATTCAGTTTAGAAAATGATTGAACACAAAGTCATAGTTTCAAGTACAGATGCTATTTTACGCGTTTGTATATTCAATCTTGCGCATTTGTTAGTCAGGTTCTGCAGATGCACTACGTCCAGCACACATATCCTTCATTTCAGCACTGTTCTCAAACCCTGCAGATACAAGCTGTTTTTTATGCATTGATATTTATTTTTTTCCCAGACATCATCCATGAAACAAGGCTCACACGTGCATCAGCCAATCCCGTTCTGATGACTGACAAGAGACAACAGGCAATCGGCGATAGGCAAAGTTAAACGCTAATAGCTTCTGTAGTGTTCAAATCCGTCCACGTATACACAAATAAACAGTGTGTTAAGAAGAGAGTGTTTACTTACTTGTGCCATGTTGATGTGTATAGAAGATAAAAATTCAAGAAGCTATTAGCGTTTAGCTTTAGCGCAACTTGGTCTTTTGGCGGTTGGCTCCTGTCAATTATCATTCACAGGAAAGTGATTGGCTGATTCACATGTGAAATGTCTATCATGAACGATGGGAAATCAGTACACAAATATCTGTACATAAACAACAGCTTGTATCTACAGGATTAAAGTGAATAATCTGCCGATATGAATTTCGCATTTTGATGGAAAACCATGGGCAGCAACGGGACATTGCACATCTGACTGAACGAGTGGTGCCCACGGAAGAGTTTCGCACAGCCATATCGGTTATGTTTTTTTTTTTTGCGCAAGAATGACCAATGAAAGCTGACTCTTTTGATTATGCTAGAATCAAAGGAGAACCACACTGGCTTGGTGGCTCTCATTCGACATTTTCATATTCATCTTTTCTTTTCCGATTTTGTCAGTCGGCAACAATTTAAACTGCTCGACAGCCATAATTTTTCTATGTCTTCTTTCATTTGTTATCTGTCGTTGTCTTCTACTTTCCTGTTTCCCTGTGTGGTGCGGAGTGCTTCTGGTTTACCGCAAATGCCATCTTCAGGCAGGCAGCATTATTGCATCAATATCCTCTCAACCCAGATGAGGAGTGCCCTGCTAAGAAGCCATCCAAAGAATTGTGCGAATCTCAAATCAAATCAAAATCAAATCACTTTTATTGTCACATCACCAGCAGCGTGTGAGCTGTGGTGAGTGAAAAGCTTAGGTGCAAGCTCCAGTCAGTGCAGATAATTCTCTCTTCTCTATTCGGATCGGCGTGTAAACGCCTTTAGAGTGACAAAGTCGTAGGGAATTTTTTGTCACTGGTTGTATGTGTGACTGAAAATCCTATTTGTATAGCAATTTTTGCACATTTGGTTTGTTTATTTAACTCCGTCAGGAGAACAGTGCAGAAAGGAAAGTAAGAGCCAAACTCATATGTTGGGTATTTTGTTTATTAACTATTTATTTGTTTGAAATGTTCTTTATGAATATTTTAAGTAAAATGTTAGTATTATTTATGTTAATTACCGTATTTTTCGCTGTATAAGACGCACCAGCATATAAGACTATTTTAAATGAGGAAGATCTAGAAAAAAAAGATTCTGAACCAAATACTGTAGTAAAATATTTTATATCAACTGTGTAAAAGTTAACCGCAGTTTAAGAACAATAATATTTACACACAACGATATACACACTTCTTAAATGATTTTATATAACAATGTCCTCCTTCACAGAGTCCTATGCGCTATGGTAGGATCGACAAGATGGCCGATGACGTCAGCGCGCACCGCCAGGTGTACAAATATGGCAGAACGGCTTCGGGCTAGCCTCTCTTACACCTCTGTATGTTTGGATGCCAAGGAGAGAGCCCTCTTTTTACGCTCCCCAAAAATGACACGCTTTGTCAAAAATGGTTAAAAAGCTTATGTATCATTTCATAGCAAAACATAGTTTCATTATGATGCATATTTTTAATATCCTAGTAAAATGCTACCACAAAATGGTGTAAATTTACAAGAGGATATTTACCAAGCAGACACGTCTTGAAGAAGTCTCTGTACTTGCTCCGGTTCCGCCGAAAACTCCCTTTCTGGGTCCGACGTAGAATCGTGTGCATAGGCTTGTAAAATATCCTTCGATGACATTTTGCAAAAACATGATTTTAATGTTTTTTTTTCATGTTGTTAAAATCAAAAACATGATTTTAATGTTTTTACTATGAAAATGTAGTGGCGCTCGGAAAATGAAAACAAACGGTGGCAGCACGCATAGAGTATGACGCACTGAAGGGGGCGTGTCAGAAAGAAGGAGGGGGCTCTTAAAGAGACAGGTAAATAACAGGGCATTACGCGCAGCTAAGATGCCAAAGTCAAATTTCTATGAGGTTGTTTATATTGTTTAAATATATTTTTGGGACCAACAGTGAAAATGTAAGAACTCTTTTTTCCCAATTACTCAACAGTAGATCCAAGCCAGGGATTTTTGATATTGAACCTACACAGATTATACATTTTCGCCTAATTTCTGTCTGTGCAACTTTTTTGCACTGAATTCGCTCCATACTACACGCTCGCGCAGAGCGACTAGAGTTCAGCGTCCACACACACGCGCACGCATACACAAACACGCAGCTGCTAAACAAGTCCTGCGTTCAGGATAGAAACCAGGCAAGCATTTCGTCCAGATGGATCGGTGTTCTTGGGGAATAACGTGGAAGTGTGTTTTCCGAGGCGCGCTGGACTTGCACCGGGGATGGTCTGAACCAGCGACTGAAGCGCAATGACAGCCCTGCGTAACATTCTGCTCCAGCGCCGCTTGTGCCGATCATGACAGAAGACACAATGACGGCTGTGCGCGGTGATCTCTCTCAACCCTCTAGTGCCTCCGGAGATAAAGAAAGCGGGCAAACCGAAGCGAACAGCGGCTCGATTCCGTCCGTGGAGCTGACCGAGGAGGAGCGCTCCCCCTGCACCAGCGAGCTCGCCCGCACGTGGCTGCAGTTCGCCAAGACTTTCGTCATTATCTTCCCCATATACGTGCTGGGCTATTTCGAGTTCAGTTTTAGCTGGCTTTTAATCGCACTTACGATATTTTTCTTTTGGAGAAGGAACGTTGTCTGTAAATACACGAGGCTGAACAGAGCACTGTCCATTTGTGAGGAGGAGGAGGACCCGGGCAAACAGGAGCTGGATGCCACCGACTTACCATCATGGGTGAGTGTAGTTTAATTAACCTGTTATCTGTCATTGTTTCATCTCTTTAAGTACATGTTGAGGGTATTGCGTGACTTAAAGTACAGATATTATCTTGTTAAAGTCATCATCACTGGATGGGAATGGTGTGGGCATAAACTTGAAATATAATTATTTTATGTCTTTAAAATGTAAGCTGCATATATCATACAATACACACACAAAAGTTTGGGGTCACTTAGAAACTTCCTTATTTTTAAAAGAAAAACATTTTATTCTCAATGAAGATAACTTTATACTAATCAGAAATACACTCCATACAGTGTTAAAGTGGTACATGACAATTCTATCCGCAAATCTCGTTTTTTTTGGTGTTAAAGTGTTGGCCATTGTGGCAGAAGGCTAATCGATGATTAGAAAACCCTTGTGCATCATGTTAGCACTGCTGAAAAGAGTTCAGCTGCTATAAGCAATAAAACTCGCCTTCCTTTGAGCGGGTGGAGTATCTGGAGCATTACATTTGTGGAGTCGATAAAACCCTCAAAATGGGCAGAAAAAGAGAACTTTCATGTGAAACTCGATGGTCTATTCTTGTTCTTAGAAATGAAGGCATTTCATGCAAGAAACTGCGAAGAAACTGAAGATTTCCTTCAACGGTGTGTACTACTCCCTTCAGAGTACAGCACGAACAGCCTCGAACCAGAGTAGAAAGTGAAGTGGGAGGCCCCTCTGCACACCTGAGCAGGAAGAGAAGTACAGTAGAGTCTCTAGCTTGAACAATAGATGCCTCACAGGTTCTCAACTTGCAGCTTTGTTAAAAAGTACCCGGAAAATGCCAGTGTCACCATCTACACTGAAGAGGCGACTCCGGGATGCTGGTCTTCAGGGGAGAGTAGCAAAGAAAAAGCCATATCTGATACTAGCTAATAAAAGAAAAGAACACTGACATTGGACAGAGGAAAATAAATAAAAGTGTAACTTTTCCTGGAAAAGACAAAGTTGTCTGGGTGACCCCAAACTTTTGGATGGTAGTGTATATTTGTAACAGTGACGTGTGGTGGTCAGGTTCATGGTCGGAGAGGCACTGGCCTCATCAGGCAGGTTTACAAACTTATGAACTCTATAGAGTGGTGATCAAAGTTTCCTCTCTAGTTTATTAAAAAATTCAAAGAACCCATTCTTATGCAGTTTCTAAATGTATGAAAATGTAAATAAAATATGTAAAAAAAAAAAAAATATTTTAAATAAAAATAAATAAAATATAAAAATGTAATTTAAACACTGTAGCAGAGAAAAAGCACAAATACATTGTCATCAATATGCCTTTACTTATAGATCAAGTCCATGCGCTGCTCATTCTGAAGAAAATAATTGATACCTTGTTTGTAGAAGTGTTCCTTTTCTGTCTTCAGTTTTTGAAGTCTGTCTAAATGTAGATCACTACTAGAAGAAACCTGCCCAGCTACGATTATTCTACTATTCTTTAGCAGAGGTGTATGTAATCTCTTGGGATCACCAGTGCTCCCCTAGCTTGAGGCCATGGAACTGCATGCCTTGCCTGATAGTTCAAGAAACATGTTGCACATATACTTGGGCTGGGCGATGTATCGATTAACTCGACCCTGTGATGTACGTCGATGCGCTTGAATGAAAATCGAGTTTATCTTTAATGTAGGTCTGGGCGATATGGCTGAAAACTGTATCACGATATCAGTCATTCATATCGGCCGATTTCGATAATTATTGACGTTTTTTTATTAACTTAACCTTCTGCTCTGATCATACAACATTATAATAACTCTAAAATCACAGTGAACCCTTAATAATATATCTTTTTATCATTTAACAATGATATACTGTTACACAATTGGCACTCCCTGCGTTGCTAGGTTACCAGAGAGTGCATGCCCTTTTCATTGCAACCAAACATGCCTCAAACCTCAGAAGAATAAAAAATATTGAACGTTTTATTGAACACATTTTTAATTGATATTGATCATGTCGCAATACATATTGATATTGTTTTATCGCCCAGCCCTACTTTAACATAATATGTAAAAGCTTTACAATGTGCATTTGCCCTGTTAGCTTCCGTAAGAATGCGTGCGGGTCACCTTCCGCCCCTTGCGTTTGCCATATTTTAAGATACACAGCGAGCGGCAGCAGAAGTTTTAACAGCGCGACTCGACATCTTGCTCTCCGCACAGATTACAGATTGATGTCAGTCTGGGGATGTGTAAAAAATGTTCACATTTTACATTCAATTTAATTAAAAACAATTTACAGAAATGTATGGTTTAATAATATTACAGCGCTATTTTTTATTAATAGTATTTGTTATTTTAGTCGTACTACTATTAGAGTTATTGTGTGTTTTGAACATTTTCTTTTGTTATATGCTGATGGATTGTAGATAGGAATGTAGAAAGGGGTGAAAAAAATCCTAAAATGTAAAAATTTGATTGTAGATGGGCGTAAAATTTAAATCCTAAAAAAAAAAATAAATAAAAATACTATATATACTATTAATAAAAATCAATAAAAACACTGAACATTATATACATCAGCAAAAGTAAATAAATTCAACTATTTTTTATATCTGTATTTTGATAAATGTGAAATTTTGCAATTAAAAAAAATGGTAAATTGAAAAGAAAAATAGAAAACATTAGATTAATAAATAAAGGACACTATCATCTCAAAGCCAATTAATGGATCATTTTTATTGCTATTTAGGTCACTATTTTCAGTGGAGATGCATAGAAGACGATGTAAATACAGAAAAATCTAATTTCTTCAGCAAAAGTGACTCAGAGAGCGAGAGAGGCGAAGAAGATGGTGAGAAAAAGAGAGCCATGAGTCAATTATAGTGATAACTTTAGCCAAAAAAGATCTGAAGGTGCCAGAAGAACTGACCTTCCTCAGAACAAATCAGATATAAAACATTAACAAGTTCAATTTGTACAACAGATATGTGAGAGGGTCAATGCCATAAATCTTAGTGAGAAAACCAACGGAAGAATCAACACAAGAACCTGATTGGTTTGGAGTTGTTTCTCAGTATCTATAAAACACATGAATAATTAATACATCAAATATGAAATGATTCTAAGAAGTACACACTAAAGAATAAATACAACAATTTAATTTATTTGTTCATTTTTTTCCCCTCCCATAATGCCAGATGAGGCGTGGCCTCCTTGACTCCATGTCACTGATGTATATGATATACATACACACACACACAGTGGTACCCCGAGATATGAAGGCTTTGAGTTACGAATTGTTTGTGATACGAAACGTCTTGCGGGAGTTTTTTTGCTTCGCGATACGAAGAAAATTTTGAGATACGAACAATAACAAACATTTCTGCTCTATTTTCCACTTGTTCCACCGCGTCCCCTTTGAGGAAAGTGTGCTTTAAGGGGCGGATATACACCTTAAAACACTTTAATTCAGTTTTTAATCAAGCAAAAAAATATGTTTAGATTACCAATAATGTACTTTAACAAATGTTAGAGTCAAGGTGTTGTAAAAAATATTATGTAAACATTTTTAACGTGGAAAAAGTTCTGTTTGCAAGTTAGTCCTCCTCCTCTGACACATCGCCTCACTCTCAAGGTAAGGTTTCACAATTGTGAACATATTACGTATTTTGCTTGTGTTTTATTCTGTTTTATTATCATTTATTACATTAACAATGTGAAGATTTAAAGATTAAAGAAATTTTTCTTGATTTTTCTTTAGTTTTCCATTTTATTATCTACTTATTCTGTTGTTTCTGAGAGCCGTTGCACGGATTAGGCGTTTTACATGTAAAACTTGCTTCGAGATACAAATTGTTCGACACATGAACGTCACCCTGGAATGCATTACCTTCGTATCTCGGGGTACCACTGTATATATACAGTATGCATAGAAGCATGTGAAAGTGCATCATGGAGTGTGCAAGAGAGTGCAGTATGATTGTAGTCCATGGTACATAACCTGAGAGAGACCACCAAGGTCACATCATACAGGAAAAAAATTGATAAAGACCCTTAGAACACTTCATTAAGAGCTTGGATCGGAATGGGATTGTAAGAGCCAAGCTCTCTATTTCTTTGCTGCCAAAAACCAGTCACAAAAAGTTGGTTTTGTGGTTTAAAGTAACTAACGAATAATAAAATTAACAAACTAATCACTACATAAGCATTCTGTACCTTGTTTGTACCGACTTGGACCCCCTTTTGCCATCAGAACTGCCTTAATCCTTCATAACACAGATTCAACGAGGTACTGGAAACATTCCTCTGAGAGTTTGGTCCATATGGACATGGGAGCATCGTGTAGCTACTGCAGGTTTCTCTGAATGCGAATTCCACGTCACATCCCAAAGGTGCTCTACTTTGAGATCTGGGGTCATTTGAGTTCATTGTCATGTCCAACATTACATTACTTTTATCCAAAGCGACTTACATTAACAGAAGAAACCAGTTTGAGATGATAAGATGTGTTTTGACATGCTTGCCTTGTAATAAACGCATGCCACAGATTAGATCTTATGCGTCAAATCCAAAAGTGAGCCAAGATGTCACTTAATGCGGCCTACTAGAACTTCTGCTGTTTAAAAACCAAAAGGTAAAAAGTGAATTTTGACCAAAAACTACATTTCCCATGATGTTCCAATATTCAAATTTTAATATCACATAACATTTTTGCTAATAAAGAACCTTTTTTGATCCAATTATCAACAGAAAAATGGAAGTTAGTTCATATAGAATTCTTACTTGTGTCTTAGAACACATAGACGCAATATGCGCAGTCATGTCTTCTTGCTTTTGGAGGCAAGAGACTGATTTTTGGAAACGCAGCCCATTGAAACAGCTCTGGGAGGGGATCCAGTCCAAGTCCCGGACCACTTTGATGACAGACTAGGAATTTTAGAATGACCAAAGCAACATTTCAGATGTTGTGCAATGAAATCGGCTCTGTTGGTTAGTCCATTAAATCCACCCCATTGCGCCCCAGTTCAGAAAGAACAACACATTGCCGTTGCGCTGTATAAACTTGCTACATGCGCTGAATACAGATGCTGGGATTTATTTGGTAAATGCGTTTCCATCGTAGTTTATGTGCTGTGGAGAGTGATGGGTAATGAGGAGGAGAGACAATTGGCCGGGATGGAAAAGACGATTCAAAATTGCGTCGGCCCCGTTTCCTGCACACTACCCACAACACCACGCTGCAAGACGATGAACATTTTTTCTTATCTGATTAAAATGTTTACCCTAGTACTCAAATGTTCGCATTTTTTTTGTTATGCATTTTCAAAATGTATCTATGTTTCTAAATCTCCATCATTTAGAGTAAAAAAGATGACTTAATGCAAACACCGCCCCCTAATGGATGAATTGTCTCAAATGCTCTCATACTAATCAACCTAGACCCTAGTCTTCTTAGCTTAACTTTGTGGTATCAAAACTTTTTAAATTAAATTTTTTTCCACTGATTGTTCGTTATTTAAACCGTGAATAGTAGGTTAAAATAGTGTTACAAAATATTGTTTCTAAGACATAGTAACGAGGTATGTATCGTATCATCAGCACTGTTTATCCTTACACCCCTATTATTTTTACATTACCTTTAGTTACATTTATTACTGGCTTTTGCTGAAAATGAGTATGACACCCCTGGCTTTGATGAAACGATGGTGATCTTTGTGATCTCAGAAAAAAGTACTTAAATGCTTAATTGGAAGCTTTCTTTGGAGTTTTGGTAGATCACTAGTCTTTTGAACTGACTGTTACATTAGTGTTTTTTTCCCCTCTTCTATGTTTCTCCATTGTTTTCTTCTGTAAATTGATGAATTAAACAGTTCTGTTTTGTAGCATTCGGATCATCTACTTACTTGATTCTCCAGTTTCTACCTGCTTCCTTGGAAATATGAGAGCTTTTGCAGGAAGATGTGCATTTTTTTCTAAAGACGTGATGGGTTCCTTGGAAGTTCCTTGATTGACAAGCCCATTTTAGCACCAATCATAAACCGTTGTTGTAATACAGCCTTTGTGGTAATACTTTTTGCGCTTAATGCGTCTTTCAGCTGGAAGTGTGTCCTTGTAGTTTACAATCTTCAAAAGCTTTTTGGAGAATACATCTTTTTATACATTTTAGTAGTGCCTTGTCAGTGCAGAACATTTTATTGAAAATCAAAAGTTGTCACACAAAACATCTCCTTACTCTTTAGGGAACATCTCGTAGTCACTAAGAGAGAGAGAGAGAGATCATCTGAGATTTCTTGTGACCATGGGAACACTGTTACCAAGGGAACCTCTGGTGTCTTTCCCACATGTCATAAAATTCCTGTTTTAAAGACTTTCTCTGCTCCTTTCGTAGCTTTTTCTCCAGGAGATCTTGATATGTCTAAATGATAAGAACGTGAAAGTGTGACAGTTTGCTGAAGACTGGGCTTTGCTGTGCTGTAACATTCAAAAGTTACTGCAAGACTGTAGGATGGGGGAGGATCAGAGTGAGCACACTGCAGAAAGCCTCATCTCTTGAGATTACGATCAAAATGCTAATTCGTAGACCATCGAAAGAGAAAAGGCGTATGTGCCAAAACGCATTCTTATCAGGCCGAGAGCTCTGTGTATTCTCAGGTGAGCTGATCCAGTTCGCCCTGAATTATCTCTTCATTTGCTCAGAGTCTGCAGTATGTTAAGATCTGCAGCTCTGTTCCTAAAGCAACTTACTTAAAAAGTTGCTGGCCAGTTTTTAACATCATTTTAAATGCGTGTCTCCAGGTTCATTATCCAGATGTGGAGCGAGTCGAGTGGCTAAACAAGGTGAGTTGCTCATGTCTATGCAGTCATCACTTTGTATTTAGATTTGCTGCACTTTGTCTCTTTTCTCTTCATTTCATGTTTGTTACGACACATGGATCATACACGCTCAAATAGATCTTTACAAATGAGCCACAAGCATTGGAGAGCTAGGCAAAGTACAGGCAATGTATTGGATAAATATGATATACATCATGATAGACATTCAGATACAGAAATCCCACAGTCTTTTCAGTTCCAGGCAAAGCACAGTTAGGCACCAGAATATTTTAGGCAGAGTACAGTTAAGCACTGCACTGTAGGCAGGAAATATATTAGGCACAGAAATGTTTTAGGCAGAGCACAGTTAGCCACAGAAATGTGAGGCACAGAAATATGTTAGGAAGAGCAGAGGATCATGTTAGGCAGAGCACAGTTAGGCACAGAAATAAATTAGGCAGAGCACAGTTAAGCTTCAGATTATTTTAGGCACAGAAATGTGTTAGGCAGAGCACAGTTAGGCACTGCACAGTTAGGCACAGAAATATGTTAGGCACTGCACAGTTAGGCAGGAAATATGTTAGGCACTGCACAGTTAGGCACAGGAATATGTTAGGCACTGCACAGTTAGGCAGGAAATATGTTAGGCAGAGCACAGTTAGGCACAGGAATATGTTAGGCACTGCACAGTTAAGCAGGAAATATTTTAGGCACTGCACAGTTAGGCAGGAAATATGTTAGGCACTGCACAGTTAGGCAGGAAATATGTTTGACAGAGCACAGTTAGGCACTGCACAGTTAGGCAGGAAATATGTTAGGCAGAGCACAGTTAGGCACTGCACAGTTAGGCACAGAAATATGTTTGACAGAGCACAGTTAGGCACAGAAATATATTAGGCAGAGCATAGTTAGGCACCAGATTATTATAGGCAGAGCATAGTTAGGCACACCAATGTTACGGACAGAAATGTGTTCGGCAGAGCATAGCT
The DNA here is from genome assembly GCA_007224835.1 of Danionella cerebrum. Taxonomy (NCBI): domain Eukaryota; kingdom Metazoa; phylum Chordata; class Actinopteri; order Cypriniformes; family Danionidae; genus Danionella; species Danionella cerebrum. Next base: position 47,321 of record SRMA01025067.1, on the reverse strand, counting down.
AGCCACAGCAATGTTAGGCACTGCACAGTTAGGCAGGAAATATGTTAGGCAGAGCAAAGTTAGGCACTGCACAGTTAGGCACTGCACAGTTAGGCAGGAAATATGTTAGGCAGAGCACAGTTAGACTACACAGTTAGGCACAGAAATATATTAGGCAAAGCACAGTTAAGCACCAGATTATTTTAGGCACAGAAATCTGTTAGGCAGAGCAAAGTTAGGCACAGAAATATGTTAGGCACTGCACAGTTAAGCAGGATATATGTTAGGCAGATCACAGTTAGGCACTACACAGTTAGGCACAGAAATATACTAGGCAGAGCATAGTTAAGCACCAGTTTATTTTAGGCACAGAAATGTGTTAGGCAGAGCACAGTTAGGCACCGCACAGTTAAGCACAGCAGAGTTCAGCAAAGTTAGGCACCGCACAGTTAGACACTGGACAGTTAGTCACCTCAGTTAAGTTCCAGTGTTTGGAGACTTAACTCTAACCCCAACTCTAGCCATAGATGGGAATCTAATTCTCTGATTAGTTGGAGGGGACCTATGCAGTGCCTAAATATTTCACCATGTCATTAATCTGCATTCAATTTTCTATTTCTGAAACTAGGGAATATTGAACTTTTTAATGATACTTGTAAATATATTGTACTTGTTTATCCAGTTGGTGCCCATAATCAGGATTTTGCTAAGTTTGAATATTTTGTTGACTTCTCGCCAGGAAGTGTAATTTATGTACCTGACTGGCATCAAATTACAAAGTATCTCAGCAACATTCAAAATTATGCAAAACTACATGAAACACCTCAGGATCAAGTTTGAGAAAAGTGTCGAGCACTTATTTTGTAGAAACCAATGGTTATAAAAGAGTGTTGCAATCTAAATAGTCTAACAGTCTTTCTGTGTCAAATAAAGTATTTTCCATAAAGGGATTGTTTGCAGATGCCTTGTGTATTTACAGTTAGTCAAGTTACAACATGCCAGAGGCCTGTTCAAAGCAAGCTGTACATGTTTGTGATCTTGAACTTGAAATGGTTGGTTTCATTCTGGGAATTGTGGCAAAGGTTGAAACAAATAATTGTTAAATTGCAATGTAGCAGGTTTTAAGTGTTTAATACTCAAAACTCTCTATGCTTTGCAGACAGTGAACCAGATGTGGCCATATGTGTGCCAGTTTGTGGAAAAACTGTTTAAAGAAACCATCGAGCCAGCCGTCAAAGAAGCCAATGGTCACCTTAGTACTTTCAGCTTCACCAAGATTGATCTCGGAGATAAGGTATGACTAAATTACAAACACCTATTACAGGGAAATTTAAAGAGGTCCGGTTTCATAATTTTTTTGCGAGAAGATTATAAAATCTAACAATTTACTGCAATAAATGATTAAGTAGCCTGCATGTAATCAATACTTCAATCTCCTTTTACGAATTATCGTTCTGTTTGCAATGTTTTCTTTAATAACCAATTTACGTAAAACCAAAATAAGCAAGAATACAAATATTCAACTAGATTTCAGTTGGTTTCTGTGTTTAAAAGTCTTTCAACAAGAGCCAGTTTCAGGTCGGTTTCAGGTCAGATCACCCCCTCCCCCGACTGACAGATTTCATTAATAATTGGTGAAGTGTTATGATAAAATATAATTACTTTGTATTAAGCTTCGCTTACAGTAGCAATAATAGCTGGGTTACATTTCAAACTGTTAACTAATGCGTGCCATTTATTTTATTCTTCATTTCGTGGCTAAAAATGAAAATAAAAACACTTATAAATTAAAATAATTCACAATTGATTTCAAATACATTGTAATCTTGAAATCAAATAAGTTGCAACTTTAACATTTCTACCATGTTCTGTGCAAAACAAGTTAACTAAAGAAGGAAATGGCAATTTGGTGCCCCACCCTCCTCTGCTTCTGATTGGTTAGAGTCTTCCAATGAAACAAGCGTTTATTCAGGATCCTACGTTATTGTGATTGATGGCAATTCGATTCGATTTTATTGTTTTGGTTCGATTTGATTCACTTTGATATCGATTAGCTATAAATATTTGATTTATAATGTTAGTTTAGCAGACATAGGATCCATTGTTGGATATTGATGCTGGTAACAGAAACTCTCGTACTGACGTTTATTACTGAAATACACAATAGTAGGGTTTATTTAAACAACTTTTATTTTACCGAGAGGTGAATATTCATATCCTCTTATGTGAAGAACATAATTGAGAAGAATTGATTCAGGGATTTCCTGAATTGATATTGTTGCGTTAAACTGAAAATCGATTAAAATCAGAGAATCAATTTTTTTTTTTTTAACCTAGTCCTAGTCTGAATCAAACCGGTGCTTTTCTCCCTCATCTGTATTTCTTCCTCTCTTCTCTGAATTTTGCTTTGTTATCAGTAGCTATCACCATTTTTGTTCATCATTTATTTTTCAACCTCAACTTTTCGCTCATCTGGTGGTACTTCCAAGTCACGAGATTTTGTTCGCAGAATCGATTAACTAAGAGAGGTCACATGGGGGTTGCTTAACTCGCCTTCAGTTGGTGAATGCATTCTCGTCTAAATATTCTATCGTAAAGATCACAATAGCTGCGTTTAAAAAAAAAATAAGGTCATCCACTAGATCTTGAATCAAAATGTTTGGTTAGGTCCGCAACTCTGGGTCCATATTACCGTATTTTTAAGACGCACCCAATTTTAAATGAGGAAAATCTACAAAAAAAAAGATTCTGAACCAAATACTGTAGTAAAATATTTTATATCAACTGTGTAAAAGTTAACAGCAGTTAACTGCTTACCTGCTCCTTACGATCCGCGCTATGGTAGGATCAACGAGGAGAGATGGGCGATGACGTCAGCGCGCACCGCCGGGTGTACAAATATGGCAGAACGGCTCCGGAGCTAGGGCGAAGCCGCGGCGCTCTGCATTCGCCGTATAAGATGCACCAACTTTTCCCCCTCAGTTTTGGGGAAGAAAAAGTGCGTCTTATACGGCGAAAAATACGGTAACACTTTCTCACCTGTTAGTGATCCTGACGTATTTGAAAATGTCACATAAACCACACTTTATGAATACACACATAATAAATATTGACAAACTTTTACTGTAATTGATCCCTCTTGAAAATCCTGTAATGAATTGTTTCTGTGTACACTCACCGGCCACTTTATTAGGTTTATCACAGCAACTCAATGCATATAGGCATGCAGAAAATGAACCTGAAGATCTGCTGCAGTTTAAACCGGGATTGGCATGGTTGTTGGTGCCAGATGAGCTAGTCTGAATTTTTCAGAAACTGCTGCTCTACAGGGAATTTCACCCACAATCATCTTTATAGGGTTTTACAGAGAATGGTCAGAAAAAGCATGGGCTACAGCAGCACACTGGGTTTAACTGCACTACTGCAGCTAAGAACAGGAAACTTAGGCTACGATTTGCAGAGGTTCACCACAATAGGGCAATAGAAGATCTGAAAAATTTCTACTGCGATTTGGCGTCAACAACAAGAAAGCATGGATCCATCCTGCCATTCTCCTCTGACTCCTGCAAACAACAAGACACAGGACTGTCGCCCACTGGATATTTTCTCTTGTCTGACTATTCTCTGTAAAGAGATGGTTGTGCGTGAAAATCCCAGTAGAGCAGCAGTTTCTGAAATACTCAGACCACTTTTGAATTTAAGTCACCTTTCTTTCACATGCTCGGTTTGAACTGCAGCAGATCAACTTGACCATGCCTAAATGCATCGAGTTGCTGGCATGTGATTGGTTGATTACGAGCAGGGGTACCTAATAAAGTGGCCGGTGAGTGTACAGTCAACTAGTCTCATTTTATGGTACAGACTGTACCATAATCAAATGACAAAAACAAACGGTGCATTGCATCAAGGGTGGGGAAGTTGACGTAAGAAACCTAAAGCTTCTGCTAAAGCTCGGCAGCTGTCACATGGAAATAGTTGATGGACTCGTGGCTCTGCGGAGGAATGTGTGCTGGTTCCAGCCCCTCCTGACCAGCTCATCTCCTTCACAGCCTCTCAGGATCAATGGGGTCAAAGTTTACTCGGAGAACGTGGACAAACGGCAGATCATCATGGACCTTCAGATCAGGTGACCTCGCTTCCGTTAACACGTGACTTCACTGACGCCGCTGTCATTGTAATATCGGTTTGTGTTTTCCATTACAGCTATGTTGGGAATACAGAAATTGACGTGGATGTCAAAAAATACTATTGTAGAGCAGGGATCAAAAGTATACAGGTGAGTGAAGCAGCAGATCTGTCGTGTTTGGCATCTTATCTCTCTGACCTGATGGATTAAGTTGGTGAAGGGGACAGAGTTAATTTGTGGGATTGCATCATTACGAGATGCTTCATGGAAGGAATCCTGTCGACTGAACGGTGCCTATTTTTACAGAAAGGCTGTGTGTATTTATAGGGAGGTGTGTAACTGAATACTGAAATGCCCTTGTACTGTTTGTTGTAAAGGATAAGATGTATACACTGGAGCAGCTTCCGCACGGTGATGGATTTGAGCAGCTATTGTTATGAAAGACGTGCAGCGGCCTGGTCTCTCTGGGTTTGATGAAATTTTTCTAGGGATGTTTTTGAATTCGAATATCTACTTGAGTTTTTTTTTTTTTTTTTACATTTCTAATTATAATTCACCACAAAATGATCTTGTTAGCTAAGATAAGATAATTCTTTATTAATCCCGAAGGAAATTATTTTTCCAGTGACTGCTTGTATAAAAAATATTAACATTAGGGGTGTAACGGTACGCTAAAATCGTATTCGGTTCGGTACAGTGTCTTGGAGAGTTCGGTTCGGTTCATTCGGTTCGGTACAAAACAATAAGAACTTACATAATCTTTATTTTGAAAAGCTGCCAATACACAATAGAATTCTTGCATAAAATAAATAAAAGTGACACATTTGGGTGATATTTTAAATAAATTGCACTCTTTATTAAGAAAAACACATTTTTTTTATATAAAAAATGAAATACTGCAACTAGTTAGGAGAGATAGGATAGATGAACCTATCCACATTTTCTGAAGAGAGCACAGATCTGGTTGCAGTGACAATATCTCCAGCAGTAGAAAATGTTGGATGTGTTGCCTGCCCGATCTCCGTGGAACAATGTCGCCATACAACTTTAAATTTATCCACTCGTCTATCCCCGTTATGTCTTTTAACAGAGAAGCCAAAGTGTTCTCAAACACGAGACCGTAGTGAGATGGGAGGGTCTTCAAGCTCTGGCTTCTCTTTCGCTGTTGATATGATTCCATTTTCCTGATCGCGCTCGTCACTCAATAGTTGTGCGGAAACTCGCCTTGGAACATTGTTCCGCTGCGCTTAATATCGCGCTAATAATAAAATAAAATTATTATAAAAATACCAAATACCGAAACGGTACGCAAGTGTACCGAACCGAACAGACCGAACGTGAACCGTTACACCCCTAATAAATATACAAATACAAAGAAGAAATTTTGAAAATAGAAATAAAATACAATGAACTATAAAACTAGGATGTACTGTAAGGACAGACATACAATAGAATAAATAAAAATATATAGAGAACCAGCAACTATCAACTTTACAGAAAGGTGTTGATATTGCACATATAGTTATTGCACATGTATGTTATTGCCTTAACATAATAAAATTATCTTTTTTGCTCTTGTATGTTAGCAAATATGTTTTCAAACTTAATGTAATGTGGTTTTATTAGGGATGTCACAAAACACTGTTTTATTCCAAAACTGCCACTGGACTAATCCGACTGGTTCTCTATTGGATAGCACACAACACGTGACGTCATCCATTCCTGAAGCACAGTGTGGACACCAAAGATTACAATAAATATTCAAAATATTCTACTGTAATCCTTTCCCTTGATCTATCGTGTTGTTGAGTTCTCTAATACGAATGTGTTACTTTTGGTTAAAACTGTGGTCCCAAATATTAAAATGTAAAACTGTTCAGAGTAAATAATTATTGTACTTGAACCTTTGTCAGTACCTGTGGTATTGTGGATAGTTATTACATAGTTACATATTAATTTCTGCATAAAATAATACTGTGTTTTATGATTGTAGTACATTGAAGACCAGTAGAGGGCGCTGCGGTGGTTTACCTGGTTAATACATGTGCTATATAAGAGAAGAGAAAGTATGTGTAACGTAGAGGTGTTGTTCCTAGAAATAAAGTACCGTTATCTTATGCAAAGTGTCGAAAGCGACCTTTATTTATAGTCATATATTTCAACAAAAACCAAACTACGAAATTTAGGATTAGTAGTTTGTACCCCTGTTCTATTACTAATGCATTCGCGCTACCGCGAAAGAACATTTAAGAGAGTGAAAGTAAAAAAAAAGTAATAATAACCAAATCCAATAATCCGAGCTTGCCAGTCGTGCTAGATGCGAAGCCAGACCCCCTCTTCTATTAAAAATGCACTTGTGAACCATGTTTTTTTTTGTTTTCTCATTTGAAGAGAACTGAAGCCTTTGGTTTGTTTTACTCATATTGACAAGGGGAACACTGTATTTTGTCACCGACCTCTCCATTTCAACATTTGTCATAGCAACCAATTTGACTTATCTCTATCTCAGCTTTGGAAAATCATAGAGACATAAGGGGTTGCTTTATTTTACTCATAGTGACTGGGAATATAATATTATGTCTCTGACTTCTCCATAGCAACTTATCTTTTTACCGTAGCGACCAAATTAACTGATCTTTATCTCAGCCTCAAAAATGCTAGAAACAAAGGACTTGCTAGAAGGGAACCTTTTAAAGACATCATTGATTTCTCCTTAGCAACCAGATTCTTTACCCCAGCAACCGATTTAAAAAAATCCATAGCTCAGCTTAGGAAAAGCTTTGTTAAATATGGTAAGGTTTATAGCACTTCTAGTGACAAGGGGCACATTTTATAACTTCAGCCATCTAGTTATTATTAATGTCTGTGAAATCAAAACTGAGGCCTCCGGATGACTTAAAGGCTATGGCAATGTCCCAATATTTTTTTATTTAAATTATGTGATCAAACCCAATTGGCACAAGCTTAATTTTAAAACATCAAAATTCACAGAGTTAAATCAACACTACTAGTGTGGAGCTGTATAACAGGTGTTGAAGTTAGCACTATGAAAGTTGAATCTCGGTTAGCCTAAAAACTGAATACTGCCCTGTATATTTCAGCTGCTTTTGGTGCTACAGGATTGCTGCGAGCTCTTTGCTGGGGAGGCTTTTCATGTCTGTTTCGGATGCAACACTTGATGTGGGCTGGAAATAGTTAAGCAATTAAAATACAATTAGAAAATATTATTATTGCTTTATGTGCTATTAATTAACTCAGTGCTGAGTTAATTAAAAAGTGCAAAAGTCCTTTTCATGAGATTTAAAAGATGGAGCTGCATTAAATATAAAGTGACCTGCACATTAAACTGTTTGCATACTGCAATTTCTAATCAGTCAAATCAACAGTGGAAAGTCTGGCTTTTCTTTTGAAACCACACTCCACTAATTGTTCTTCTGTGTAGGAAAGGACATTGTGGTTCGTTTTTGTCTTAGAAGCTCTTCGGTAATGAAAACCTGTTCTGTCCAGAAGCTCATAATTCTGTAGCTTAGAGGTGAAGTGATGGCTGTGAATGTCCTGTAGTATTTCAGTCAGGATGTGGAGGCTGTCAGGAGATTAATACTTTTATGCATCAGCGTCAAGAAAATTCATCATCAGCCTAAAGTGCATAATGTTGCACTACAGATCCTTCTGATCTCTCCTATGTGAGTGAGAAAGCAATTCTTAAGTGTGCTTAACTTTCATTTTTGTTACCGTATTTTGGCACCTATTGCTTTTCTTAGCGTTGTTATTAGGGGCCAAGCTGTAAAGGCACCTTATGTTTCCATTGGTTTTCTTGTTGTTATTATTCTTCTGTTTTTTCTTCTTCCTTTTCCGTCGTTCTATTTTGTCGCTCTGACCCCTAGTGTTCCGGAGGTATAAACATTTTTTACAGGCTTTTTGGCCTGTAACTCCCAAGCCGTCGGTCCAAAAATCATAAACTTAACACGTTTGAGAATCACACCAAGTTTTTCTGTGTCGGCCATTTTGGATGTCGGCCATTTTGAATTATCCCCAAAAGTGCTGTTTTTCAAACATGCTTTACTGTAAAACTCTGAAAATTGTGCATATTTGCAACCATGCCCTGAAGGGACTCAACAAATTTTAAGCCAGAGCCACCTTGGGGTCAAATTGTATCAACAAATCCACCTGCGCCAGGTTATCTACAGACCCATCAAAAAGTTTTTTTTGCCCAAAGACGTAAATTTATCCTTACAAAACTTGATGTGTATGTATGTCATCTTTTCTTGAAAGAAATAAAAAATAGGTCTAAAGATAAAACGACATTAACATAAGGCTAATAACTTTTGAACTCTATTGTCTAGAAACAAAATTCCAAAGGGTCCTATGATGTCATATTTCAATTGTCTGCCATTTTAAATATTTAATAATACAGCTTTTTTCAAACTCATCCTAGATCGTTCACCCCATTTCCATGAAACTTGCCAGATTATCTACAAACCCTTTTGGCCAAATGTTGTCAAAAAGATTTTTCTTGGTCAAATGGTTTCTGAGTAATTAGCAAAATTTAGAGATATGCTATATCTCTAAAATTCTTTAGTGTATGGAGACCAAACTCAGGGGATGTTATAATTACCATGATCTCAAATTACCTTGTCAGAAAATATGAAAAATATTTTTGGCTTAATTTCAATTTGTCCAAGCATCATAAAATTGATCTTAATGTGCTTGGAGCATCATGCCGACTCAGTCCATGTACATTTTTACTCTGTCGGCCATTTTGGAACTCAGCCATTTTGTTTTTGTCAGAAAGTTTTTCCAAAGACATAAAATATATCCTTGTTGCCAAAACCATAGTCTAGAAACTAGACTGGCCCAGGCCAATATAAAGGGTCATGTGATGTCATATTGGTGACTGGTCTTAGACAGTTTTTTTTCCATAGTTGGCTAAGTCTCTTTTGTGTCTTCTTTAATTATCAAATATGTACTTAAAATACCTTCGTTTTTGGCTTTTTTCCTTTTTTTCCAATGGCCGCTTGGCCCCGTGTAACTGCTTGCAGTTTTATATCTATATGGTTTGGTGTGAGGAACTTTATGATTGCCGCAAATACAAAATGATCAACAGAGAAAGATTCCATTAAAATGTGTATTTCATCCCCCCTTTCTCTGTTGGTCTGTGCACTTGTGTGTTTAGCTCCATGGAGTTCTGCGGGTGATTCTTGAGCCACTTTTGGGGAATATGCCACTGGTTGGAGGTCTGTCCCTCTTCTTTCTCAAGAAGCCAGTAAGTAATATATTTCATTCAAATGATGATTAACTATTATTTGGCTAATTACTCTTTGAGCTAAAGAAATCTTCACAGTGAGCATTATCCCTAGAATGATGTACGTCAAGGAAGTGTTCTAATCGGTAAAGGCCACTAGACAGAACATCAGAAGAATCTTCCTGGAATGCGATAAAGGAAATATTTTCACTTTCTTATCTACTTTTGTTGTCAAGAGAATATTTTCCTCTCAATAACAATCAATGTAGAAGACTAGATAAGTGCTAATGCTTTGCATTATTACATAGAAATGCGGAATATATATATATATATATATATATATATATATATATATATATATATATATATATATATATATATATATATATATATATATATATATATATATATATATAAAAGATATCCCTTAAAGTACAATACATTTATGATGGTGAACCAGGATCAAATATCAGTTTCTTATTCTGTGAACACCCTCATGTGTCACCCAAAACGAGTTGACTTGGACTTGCCCTGTTGTGACTTTGGACTTGATTCGGACTTGCCCTGTCCTTACTTGGGACTTGACTCTGACTTGCCCTGTTGTGACTTCTGTGAACACCCTCATGTGTCACTCAAAACGAGTTGACTTGGACTTGCCCTGTTGTGACTTGGGACTTGATTCGGACTTGCCCTGTCCTTACTTGGGACTTGACTCTGACTTGACCTGTCTTGACTTGGGACTTGACTCGGACTTGCCCTGTCTTGACTTGGGACTTGACTCTGACTTGCCCTGTTGTGACTTCTGTGAACACCCTCATGTGTCACTCAAAACGAGTTGACTTGGACTTGCCCTGTTGTGACTTGGGACTTGACTCAGACTTGCCCTGTTGTGACTTCTGTGAACACCCTCATGTGTCACTCAAAACGAGTTGACTTGGACTTGCCCTGTTGTGACTTGGGACTTGACTCAGACTTGCCCTGTCCTTACTTGGGACTTGATCTGACTTGACCTGTCTTGACTTGGGACTTGACTCGGACTTGCCCTGTCTTGACTTGGGACTTGACTCTGACTTGCCCTGTTGTGACTTCTGTGAACACCCTCATGTCACCCAAAACGAGTTGACTTGGACTTGCCCTGTTGTGACTTGGGACTTGACTCGGACTTGCCCTGTCCTTACTTGGGACTTGACTCAGACATGCCCTGTCCTTACTTAGGACTTGACTCGGACATGCCCTGTCCTTACTTGGGACTTGACTCGGACTTGCCCTGTCTTGACTTGGGACTTGACTCGGACTTGCTCTGTCTTGACCTGGGACTTGACTCGGACTTGCCATGTCGTAACCTGGAATTTGACTCGGACCTGCCCTGTCCTTACTTTGGCTCGACTTGACTTGCAAAGCAGTGACTTGGTTACCTCCGCACAAAAGACAGTCCACAAAAAACATTATTAAATCTTATCTTCAAATCTTAGGCAAATCAGTTTCCTAAAAAAAGCTGATCCCAGAGACTATTTAAAGGTTTGCTAACTTGCAAAAGATGATCCTAGACATTCTTGCACGCGTATTTAGCGATGACAGACACTGAGCAACAATGACCCAGATTCTGCAGCCTGTCGGGAGCAGATTAGCTGCAGGGATAATTTCACAGCAGGTCGTCTCAACCTCTGCTGGGTTCTAGCTGAAATTCTACCTCTGGTTTCTGAACGAAGGCTAGAATGAAGCAAATGAATGGTGTCGAATACAGTGTATGTGGTGGACTGACACCGATTCAAAAGCACGGTCAAAGCCCTCTACAACTACTGAATGATGTCTGTATTATCGTCTCGCTTCATATATGTTCACACCATGGTCCCATACTAGTATTCAGGTACTATATGCAATGTCTTTTCAGTCAGGCTTTATTATCTGGTGAAATAGATTGTCTCTCTCTCTTGGGAGAGTTATATCTTTGCATGTTGTCTAGAAGTTTGACTCCTATACATATATTTATTTTATTGAGCTATTTGACATTCTGTTGATGTTAAATGCCTTTGTGAACGCTATGAATGTGTCCCAGCATTCATTACAGCATTCGTAGGCGCCAAACTTTTTGTAATGAGCTCCCCACAGATGTTCTATTGGCTTCTCAAGCCAGCAACTGCTCTGAGTGTAACCTCTCTGTGCGGGTTACACATATGCTTTTATAATTTTCTTATAGACTGTATCTGAAATTGTCTTCTGTTTGGTCATGTGGGAATAGTAGGAAATTAAAGGGTGTATTATGTTGCAAAACGTTCAGAACCTGAGAAGATCATACAACGTCAGATTGAAAGCAGATAATAAGGTCAACATGTATTAAAAGAATGGGAACAACATCTGGAGAACATGCTGCATGGTGATTGGCTCAAGCTGGACATCCTTACAATTGAGACGGGACCAGGTTTTCCAAAATAGATGGGACACACAAAACTGACCTGTCGAAACAGTTTGAATTCATGGCCATTTTTCACAAGATGTGAAAGATAACACCAAAAATGTTTCCCTCACTCATTGTAATTGGTTGGATGAAGCCATTTATTGTCAAATAGCTCTTTTTTTAAATCATAGTAACAACAGAAACTTTCCAAATTACACTGATCAAAACTTTACCTAACATTTCATATGAATATATCAATGACAGCTGAAGTCTCTTGAGGTAGTTGTCGATGAGGTTCTTTATCTTCTCTGTTGGTAAAGCAGCTCATTCTTCTTGGCGAAAAGCCTCCAACTCTTCTAAATTCTTGCATGAACGGCAAGATTGAGTTCTCCCCAGAGTGGTTCAATGATATTGAGGTCAGAAGACCGAGATGGCCTTCATTTTGTTCTGGTGAAACCAAAGGCAAGTGGATTTGTCTTTGTGTTTTGGATCGTTGTTGTATTGGAATGTCCAGTAATGTCCCACATGCAGCTGATGATGATGTAACATTTTTCTCCAGTGTCATTTGAAAAAACGCTGCATTCATCTTCCATGTTGATGTTCCATTCATCATAGGCCTTGTTGACTCCTCTCCAAATGTAGCATTTATGGTTGTGGCCAAAAAGTTTAATTTTGGTCTCATCGCTCCAAATAACTTTGTTCTAGAAGAATTACATTTTTCTTCAAGAGTCTCCTTGAAACAGCCTTTCAGAGAGCCCTGTATTTCAGCTGAAGTTATTCGTGGGTTGTTCTTTGAACCCCTTACAATTTTTCTGGCAGTTGTAGCAGAAATCCTTATTGTTTTCACCAGAAATCTTCATTTTCCACTTTATCAGTTTGAACACTGCTGGTTCGCTTTCTCAGTTCCTTGGATGTCTTTTCATATCTCTTTCCTGTTTTGTAAAGTTCAACTACCGTCTCTGGTAGATCCTTTGACAGATCTTTTCATTCCCCATTGTTCAGAATCCAAAATGTCTGGATGAAATGGTCTATCGGGAGCCAGAAACCTTTTCTGCACAAACAGGTCGATGTGAGGATAGTTCAAAATCACAAGGGTGTGTAAACCTTTGACCAGGTTCATTCTTAAAGTTGTCATTATGATTTAAAAAAGGTAAACACCGTTGTTCACCGAACCACTAACTATGAGGGGGAAAACAGCTCTTGTGCTATCATTCATATTTTCAGAAAAAATGGCCAAGAAATCAGAAAATTTTAAATCAGTAAACTTACGAACACAACTATATATGTGGACATTGTCCACAAGTGTCCAATACATGCATCCATGAGATACCAGATGGGACCAGATCTTTAAAACCTGATTTTTATTGAAAAACAATGTATTGTGGACTCTTTAAAGCAGGGTGAACAAATGAAAAAATGTAAAATTATAGTTAATTTATTAGTTTATTTATTTATTTTTGCCATGCTTTAACTGTAGCTTTGAAGGACCATAGTGATGTCAAGGCTTTAAGTAAATGGAGATGTGATCATATTCTGACACAAACCAGTGTCGGGAAGATGTACATGTCCATAGTTATGTTTCTCTCTCTTTCTTTGTCAGTTATTGGATGTAAACTGGACCGGCCTCACAAATATTTTGGATATTCCTGGACTTAAGTGAGTTGAACTCCTTCACTCGCACCATTTTGATGCGTCTTGTTTCACATTGTGTCTCTTCACTAGAACCCTTCAGCTAGTTCTTTAATTGTCAGGTTACTTTACCTTGATCACTTCACTTAAATTCTCAAAAAATCTGATTGATTTCAGATCTGAAAGATCGTGTTCTGAACATCCATTGTTGAGACAAATCTTGTTTCAGTGCTTATTTATGGCATAAAAACTAACAAAAATTTTTTTATTAATGTAAAATGTCCACTTAGCCACAAAACAGATTTTTTGTTCATTTGTTTGCTACCAAAAAAGTTGCATATTTAAGATTAAATATACTTAAAATATATTAAATATTTACGGTACCGGGGACTTGCCCCCTTGTGCATTACATTTCCGCTCATAGCTCACTAACCCTAAGAGTAACCCACACATTAAATACCGTTGTGCTCAGCGGAAACTCCTCTAAAAACGTATCTAATTCAGTTTCATATCTGTGAACCACAGCTCGAACGCCATGCAAATAAACAACAACATAGCCGAATTATGATTCATGACCAAGTTTTTGTTTCTGTGCGATATGTATCCACAATATAAACGCAAACACCAAAACCATGGCATCAAATGAAAGCTAACAACCAGCTGAATCCAGCGATATGCAGCTCATTTACATGGCAGTCCTCTCCACGCTCCGTGTCCTGTGATTCGTCGGGGATCCTGTCCGTCTCAAAATGGTGGATATCATTGGATTCTACAGATTCAAAGCTTTCCAATGAGGTATAGAGCTCCCGGATTGGACAGGCGGTCAGGGGGTGGGCACACGGGGAAGTTATAAGGTTGGAAGTGGAATAAATAGCACCTTACGCATGGCGCACGCAGACAGCGTAAAGGGGCGTCAACCCCCCTTTTACAGCGTTTCTTTAGGAGTTTTTTTTTTTTGCTGAAATCATGTCCCATAAGCAATAAAAGAAAACCATGAATTTTTTTCCATATTTCAATTATTGTGCCAAACTGTGGCAACATGGATTACGCCTGAACTTTGTTCAATCAAAACCTGTACAGAATATTAGTTTCTTGTAGTATGGACACCAAACTTGCTACAGATGTCCTTCACATGTAGTGGTTACAATTGATTGTGTTTATTTGCTTGTTTACAAGTAAAATAAGGAGATATTAGAGTTCATTTTTTGGCCAATTCAACATCATTTACTCTTACCCAGTGTTCTTTACTGTCAAATTAACTCATCCACACCACCCCCCAAGAACCCATCTTCATTTTAATACCAAGATTTGCAGTTTAGACCTTGTAAAAGCTGAGAATGCCTTATAAAGTGAAGGTATAGGATTTTCGGAAAATAGGCCTCAGGGCTTAAGAGGTGAAAAGATAGAAATGTGATTTATGTTTAATAAAACACAAGCACAACCATTTCTATGTATGTTCTTAGTATCCATTTCCTAGGAATTGCTATATGTAACAAAAAAAGAATTAAATACCTATAATTCAAAAAGCACAGTAATGTAGAGTTTAATGGCATCATTAGAAAGGCTTTAAATGTGTTTCTATAACATGCTGCCTTGCAGTAAAGTGGTATTGCAGATTTTCATCAGTGTTGCTCCGCAGATTGTGCTGATCCTGCTCACACACACACACACACTCGCGCACACACAGCCCCGGTGATGATACACTCTCACTCAGGCAGACAGGATAGTGATGACACAGCTGTAGCTCTTCCTAACACAAGCACCCGTGTGCAGAGGTGCGCGGGATTTCATGTTATTTGATTAAAAGTTCAATTTTAAGTTCACCTGCCAAATTTTTTCTGCAAAAGTTTGGCCGTGCCAATAGTTAGTTTTTAAAACAGTATTTTATTTTAAGAGCCTCTTTCGCAGCCTGCAGTAAAGGATCATTTAGCTGAAGTTGCTTGTTCCGAGGCTATCAAAGTTTATTGGTGCTGCTTTGCATTCTCAATCCACAAAGTGCCCTGCACATCTATAATAACCCATTGTGAAGGGCTGGAAGTGTACAATCTCAGGGAGTGCTATGCTTTCATTATTACGATGTCTGCAGCTTCAGTCCTTGGCTAGAAAATCACTAAATGATTTATATATATTCTTTTTGCTTTCATTTTTATTGTCGATGGAGCTTTTACTTTTAAGAAGTCTTTAATCATTCGGTGTTCAGTCTTACCAATGTATTGCTAAAATATTTGGTGTTGTGATCAATAAGTAAATATTCTGATTGCAATGGATAGTGCCATGATATAAAGTTCCCCAATGTCCATATGAGTGAAATAAACCAACCCCCATGTTTCTATCATTTACCAAAGTCGAGATAGACATATCCCAATTGGTTGCTAAGGTAAACAGCCAGGTTGCTATGCTGGAGACAGTGACGCTATAATGTTGCCTTTGTCACTCTAAGTTGTTTAAACCAAACCCCATGTCTCTATTATACACCAAAGCTTAGATAGAGTTCAGAAAATGTGGTTGCTAAGGTAAATTGCTTGGTTGCTAAGGACCTTTCAGTGGTCATTATTGCCCATTTAAAAATAATATTTCCCCTTTTGTTTTCAAAGGCCTTTATCAGTCAATGATACATATTTAACCCCTTCTAGAGTTTTGCACAGTGGTTGGTATGTTGCACAGACTGAAGACCTTCACAAGTTTCTATGAGATTCTCAGCTTGAGTTAAAAGTTTTTTTTTTGTATTATTTAGTTCAATCAATGGGAAATTTCCTAGCATTCCCAGCGATTTCCTAAATTTCCACAGATAAATGGGTAAATGACTTTAATTAAATAAGAGTTATTTATATATTGCGCTTAAATTAGATAAATTAAGTCTCACTGTATCACTTAATTAAATGACCTCAACCACAATTTTTATATATTGCATTTCCACTTTTAATAAATTACTGAAAGGTCATCATTTCATTTAAATACTTATTCAGGAGATGGTCAATGTTCATGATTCTGGGGATGATGAGACTGAAGGCCATCATCACACTATTGACTACAAGTTCCAAAAGATATGTTCTGATCAGATTTTATTGGAAGAGGGAAATCAATTTCATTGTTTGTTTTTTTTTTATTGACAGTGGTTTTTCAGATCAGATTATCCAGGATATAATCTGTTCTTACATGGTATTGCCGAACAGGATTACCGTACCATTTATGGGTGATGTGGAACTGGCACAGCTTCGCTTTCCCTTGCCAAAGGTGACCGCCCACGCCTTCATTTCTGTCTCTTTGATCATGAAAATACTTGTTTGCACTGATGAACATTATCTCTTGTATGTTTGCCTCTCAAACATGTTGATCAGGGAGTTCTGAGAATTCACTTTCTTGAAGCTCAGAATCTTGAGGTTAAAGACACGTATCTGGGAGGACTGATCAAAGGCAAGTCAGACCCCTATGGTATGCTGCTGGTCAGCAACCAACTCTTTAGAAGCAAGACCATCAAAGAATGTCTACATCCAAAGTGGAATGAGGTGTATGAGGTGAATATCTGCTACACAAATAATTGCTGGCTTTTACACAAACATTAACATCTGATTTGTCATATTTAGGCACTCGTCTATGAACCTTCAGGACAGCATCTGGAAATAGAGCTTTTTGATGAAGACCCAGACAAAGATGACTTCTTGGGGAGGTGCCATATCCAAATATTCAAATGATTGTATCTTGTTAACTTTAAAAATGTACAATGTACAATTCGCTTCTGTTCCAGTCTGATGATCGATTTGAGTGAAGTTCATAAAGAACAGAAAGTTGATGAGGTAACAGTTCATTCTCATTCTTGCTGAGCTTAATTTATAGCCCTCTAGTGTTTTAGTGATATTTTAGTTTCCATATTTGAGTTTATAAATAAATGTTATTGGTAGACTTGTAATGGTGCTGTTCCCAATGTCACTATAAGTAACGTAAAGGAATCAGCTGAGATAGGTTAAACTGGTTGCTAAGGTAAACAAGCTGGTTGCTATAGAGGGGTCACTGACAAAATACCCAGTGTCACTATGAGTGAAATATTCCAACTCTTGTGTCTCTAACATTTTCAAAAGCTGAGATAGAGATTGGTCATATTGGTTGCTAGGGTAAACAGTGTCGTTGCCATGGAGGGGTTAGTGACATAATATGTTGCACATGTCACCATTAGTGAAATGAACCAACCCCAATCTCTCTATGATTTTCCAAAGCTGAGAGTTTTGAAAATTTGGTTCCTAGGGTAAACATTTTGGTTGCGAGGGAGTTGGCAAAGATGTCATAATCATGTTTCATCTTGAATATATTTCCCATTCATTCTCAATAACCATTATAAGTCACTGGTGACATTTTGCAAGTTGGTTGCTATGGAGGGATCAGTGACATAAGGTTCTGTGTGTCCCTGTGAGTGAAATAAACCAACCCCCATGTTTCTATGATTGACCAAAGCTGAGATAGAGATATCCCCTATTGGTTGCTATGGTAAAAAACCTGGTTGGTTGTAGGGGTTGTGACATAATATATTGTTGTCTTTGTCACTAAAAGTTATTTACATCCAACCCCCTTATCTCTCGATCATATACCAAAGCTGAGATAGAGTTTGGTTGCTAAGATAAACGGCTTGGTGGCTAGAAAATTCAAGTTTCTATGATAAACCTAATCAAACCCACAATTCTCTATGTTCATGATATTTTCGCTGCCTTTTGCCATTTATTTTCAATGGCCATGGTAGTCAACGGTACATTTTTAACCCCTTCTAGATCTTCAAATACTTTTGCACATTGCTTGGTATGTTCTTGTACAGGCCGATAACCTCCACAACTGTGATGAATTTGAAGTTTCTATGAGATTTTCATTTTGAGTTACAGCTTTACAAAGTTTGAGCTCATGTAAAGTCAATGGAAAATTTCTCAACATTCTCACCGAGTTTCCAGCATTCCTTTAGTGCTTTGATTCTCAACCAGTGGTGTGTGGAAGTTTGCTGCAGACTCACAAACTCAGTTTTCTCTGCTCAATAGCTATTTTTGTAAACACAAGTTCAAACAGAGACAGGATCACTTAGGGACCGTCAAAGTGCCAAACCCAATAATGTTTGAACAGAAAATGGTTAATAACTTCATTATAAAATGCTCCATTATGACCAAATTCAAGCCACGCAGTATTGCTCACCTGGAGGTGGTATTGTATTAAAATACAATGCATTCAGTAATTTTAACATTGTAGATTTGTGATTTATAAACAAAAACCTCAATGACTTTTGATAACTTAGGGGGGAATAAACACAGTATAATCAGCACCAAAGTTTTCGGCCGAAATGTAACAAAACACTGAAAATATAAGCCGAAATTGTCGCCACGCCTCTCCCATTACACATCAAATATGGAGAATGTCGGCGGTTTGGAAGCAAATCAAAGATTCAGATGAGGACAGTAAAGTTTAAATATTTTTGCAATTATTTTTCTTCTGTTTGTGCTCTGTTGTTTGGTACAGTCATTTAAAATTGAAGTAGAAAAGCAGCTAGAATTTTTTTTTTTTTTGCACAATTTTGTTACAGACAGAAATTTTATGTATTTTTCTTATTGTGAAACAGCTTTATTACTGTTATTTATCATCAATAAAAATTTGATTACTTAATTAATTTGTAGTTTTTTTAATACAAACAAAAAGAAAATATTTTAAACGTGTTTTTTTAATGAAGCCATTTTCGGTTTCGAAATCGGTTTTCGGCCAAGTGCATTTAAAATTTTCGGTTTCATTTTCGGCCCAGAATTTTCATTTAGGTGTATCCCTAATAATCAGCCTAAACTTCTGTTAAAAACTTGAAAAGGTTATATTTTTGTTAAAAACTTTTGACAAAACTGCCCCAAACACTGTTAACTTGAAAATTCACACAAGGCTCCAGGAATTAAGTAAATTAATTAAGTTAATTGAGTAATTTAATCAGAAAATTGAAAAATGACACTTTCACAGAACATAGAGTGGGCCTCAGAACATTGACTTGAAGAATAACTGTGTGAACCCCTGCTTTAGCGGAACAAGTCTAAAAATATATAGCAACTGGAGTCACACCAGTTTGCATATCTTTCCAAACTTTGGTGGCTGTAGCTCAAACGGCCAGGAGGCCATAGAGTCTAATATTGGGCTGTGAAGAAAAAGGCACGAGACACTCGGGGATCGGACTCTTGTTCTGTTATTTATTTGGCAGCGTTCTGTAAAATGTTCTTTTGTTGAAGCTGCATCTTGACGATTAGAAGGAATGGCATTTGTACTAATGATTTTTACCCCAGCTGTTTAATTTCAGTTCCTCTTCTGTATTTTTCTCTCCACAGTGGTTTGATTTGGAGGAAGTGTCTACAGGGAAGCTACATCTGAGATTAGAGTGGCTGTCATTGTATGAAACTCCTGAAAGACTGGATCAAGTATGCCTTCATTAACTCACTGACAGACATTATTAAAGTCATGATCTGATGTTTCCTTCTCATCGTTTTTAGGTGCTTAGGACCATAAGGGCTAACGAGAGTCTCTCTTCTGCTCTACTAGTTGTTTACTTGGACTCTGGCTATAAATTGCCGGTAAGAGGAGATCTAATGTGATGTTCACTTTATTCTTTGCTTGCACAAGTACATTCTACTTGAGCTGTTGTAAAGGGCTGTTTTCTGACGTCCTACAAGCCAGAAATCGTATATGTCCTTCAATCCCACATTATGAAGCGATCCACAGATGTCTGTTCTACTATGGTTGTATAGTTCTAGTTCAATATGTTATTACATTAATTTCGAGCCCCAAAACTAGCGATGGTATCATGTTTACAAAAGAATATTATCTCAGTCAAAACTCATCACGAGAAATTCTTCAATAGAACAGCAAAGTTGAACAAATAGTCCAAAGTAATCTCAGAGTTTCTGGAAATTGGATTGCCTCTTTTATTTACCACTATATAAAAGAGTCAGCTGAAACCAATAGTAAGACGAAGCTCATGTCAGAACACATAAATGTTCTTGATTTGGAATGCGAGCTTTATTAACACTGTTGATTGCGCTTTCTTGTAAGAATGTCTTTGAGGGGAGCTTTGGCTGTGGGAACCTGAAGGAGAGGAGGGCCTCTGGTCTAGTCTTTTGTGAGAACCCAGACACTCTCTATAGAACCTTATTTGTGAGTTTTTCAGGAATCTGCATCCTGGTTCTTCGTTTTGTAGTCTAAATCTTTACCTAACAGTGTGAATTGCGTTCTTGGTGAAGGTTAACCAGTGAGAAATGCCTGAATCTGTGCATGGTACTGACTTATTTTGGCTTTGTGGCATGGGAAGTAATCGAGTGGCAAGCTCTCATTATCCGGATGTGTGATAGAAAGTGACTGAAACTGCAGTTCTGTAACCGGCCACTTGAGGACCAACAGGTTGTTCGTGAAACTTTTATTGGCATTGGTTAATTGGGGTTTGAGCACCAAAGGTTGAAAAAATGGCTCCACCTAGCACTCTAAAGCACCAACAGTTTGCTGCACACACGTGTAGTGTACGTATAAGTATAAATAAGTAATATGGGTAGCAAACTCAACAGGAAGTTGGTTATTTTGCAAAAACCTCAAAAAACGGCCACTTCTCTTCATGTCATACTTTGAAAAGCTCATCCTAGAGATTGTATCTGTCCACCCATAAACTCCATCAGTCTTATCAGTAAATTTGGCTAAAAACAGAAAGTTGTTTATAACTCAGTCAATGCAATGTTTGATCGGGTTCAAATTTGCCACACGGGTTAACCCAGGGGTGCTCACACTTTTTCAGCTTGCGAGCTACTTTTAAAAGTGATCTATCCACTACAAAAATGTAAAACATCAATCAACAAACAATTATTTTCAACTTTATTGAGAATTGATAAAACACACTTAATAATTAATTATTTACATTTTTTGTAATAATGTGAGTTTAATTTGATGACTTGCACTGAATTGAATCATTAGAACAGTTGTGTGTGACCTGAATTTGATGGTAATAGAGTGATTTTTATGGGAGCAATTGAGCTTTGATCCAAATAATCAAGAATAAAAATGATGCTCTGATAAATATTTCAATATTTATTGAAACTGAGTCGTGCAGTACAATATGCAGGTGAGGAGTGGTGTGTTGCTTGATTTTGGTTGTAATAGAGTAATTTAGAATGAAGTTATGAAGCATATTCTGGGTAAAACATATTTTGGATCTGGTAATTTGCAGACGGTCCCTAAGTGATTCCATGTCAGCGGGTTGCTCATAGACGGTAATGTGTTTCTGCGAATGCCGAGGAAACTTGTTTTGATAAAAAACGTTTTGTAGTTTGTCCGCTACATAACACAGATTAAAAATAGGTATTATTTGTTTACTAAGAACATTCTGGTCTCGAGCTATTGAGCAGAGAAACCCGAATCCGTGAATCTGCAGCTAACCCAAAATAAAATGGCTGTAACTCTCGCATTTTATGGGTTAAATTAATGTCTTTGGAGTCATTGAAAAGTTAACCCTTTCTGGTTTATCACAAAAAAGTAAGGAACTGGATACCCTAAACAAAACTAAAGTTATAGATTGACAAACTTTGTAGAAATAGTAGAAATTATCATCGCCTAATTTGTTTTTATTATTATTATTTTTTTAAATAAGTGAATGCTTGAGTCCCCGGTGGACTTTTGGACAACACTGAATAGAAGCCACAACTGTGGACCAATACATGACCAAAATCTGTCAAAATGGAGCTTAAAATGTGTTTTCAGGAGTTATTTTTTTATCAGACCATGTCCAGACGAGCACCATTGGCACCAAATTGGCACTTGGGAAACAAAAGAACAAATTGATGTACATTTGCATTTTTTAAAAATATAAATCAATACCACTAGATAAACTACTCAATAAAAAAGTCATTTTTAAAGAAAATGCAATGTGGGCCGCGGGTGTTAAAGGGTTAAATAAGGGCTGGTAATAGCAAGGTGAAAATTGACCTGCTTGTAGCAATAATATGTTTATTAAGCCTTTATCTTCAGCCACTCTCGTATCTACACTACCCCCACATCCCATTCCTCACACTCATTGCCCAATATAACTTTTCTTACTGCTCAGTCGTTGAGCTACAAACCCCAAGGAAAGTAAGAACTGACCAAAATGATGCGGTGCTCAATTTAAGCCTCCAAATCAGAAACATATTGGTGATGTCACAGACCTAACATCCATATGCTCTGTGGAAATAACATAAATTTGTTCAAATTGCATGTCATAAATCCTAAAAATTATAGTTGTCACATCATACACTTAAGAACTGCTTGGTTACATCAATCCAATCTGTGAAATTGTTTTCTTTGTTTACCCATTCTAACCCAATTTACAGTTCAATAATTGATCTACTTGATCATGTTTGGAAACACTTTGACATTTATTTTGCCAATTTCTTTGTAGGATAATGACCCAACACCCTCCCGAACTAGTTGAAGTGGCGGGTCCGCAGGGGTTCTGAAATCAGTAGTGTCCACTCTCTGAGTCTAAATCCAGTTAGCTCTTGAGGGAATGACTTCGCCGTAGGGTTCAGAGCCAATCCATCCATTTTCTCCAGGAACATTTGGTGAATTTCTATTGGTTTATCTTAGATAAATAGTCCACTAAAGCACCTGGGGTCTGGCAAAATGTAGTTGGGTGAGTTTTTGTTCGATCTACGTGTGTTTTTTTCCATCAAACTCGTTCCAAAAGCTAACAATGTCTAGATCTATTCAGCTGAATTGAAGCTGTGTGTCTTCCAAGGATTACATCTCTGTTAAACATTTGACTGGTAGTGTGTATAAATAGATCTTAGAAATAGGATTTGCTTTGTAATTTCATTCTTGTTAAAAAAATGTCCCTCTCAATTCTTCCTGTGGAAAGACCAATCCTATTAACTGTAACCCCAATGGC
Source organism: Danionella cerebrum (assembly GCA_007224835.1). Lineage (NCBI taxonomy): Eukaryota > Metazoa > Chordata > Actinopteri > Cypriniformes > Danionidae > Danionella > Danionella cerebrum. The sequence goes on along the minus strand of SRMA01025067.1, from coordinate 24,049 downwards.
CCTAAACCCCCTTATAAATGCCTAAAGGTACATCCAAAGTGCATCGAGCTTGTGCATGACTTCAGTTCTGTGTTGTTTTTTGAATATAGTTCTGACAAAACATGTCTGTAATTATTTCCTCATTTGTCACTACACGGGTTGAATCAGGAACGAGGAGCTTTGTGTCTCTTTTCATTAACCTCTGTATAGCTTTTTTATTCTTTATTGGCTCAGCTCTTAAAAAAGATTTATTAATTAAGTTCAGCACAAAAGAGGTTTCACGCCTCAACTCTTCATCATTATATTTTGCACAATAGATTGAGCACCCCCCATAGGAAACAAATGATTAGCGTGTCTGTACGTATTGGTGGCCATGGTAGCCAAATGTATTGTGAAGTCCTGGAAAGAAATCAAACACCTCACATCTATGCTCACAAAAGTACCTCTAAGGTCCAGAGGTAGCCATTTCCTTAAGTATATACATTGACATTTATCCATTTGGCAGACGCTTTTATCCAAAGCGACTTACATTTTGAATGAACATATTTTTTCTGTCAGTTCTTGCTTTCCCAGGGATTTGAACCCACAACCTTTCCGTTGTTAGCGCAATGCTCTATCAACTGAGCCACAGGAAAGCTATTAGTAGTCACTCACTTCTTATGGCACACCTTGAGGGCAGTAAAGAGCAGATTCTTGCTAAAGGGTACATAAACAAAAGGTCAGTATAATAAGGAAGCACTATGCCCCGCAGAGATTTAAAACCTTAAGTTAGAACCTTATACTGGGATCCAGTGAAAGCAATGCAGATCGGAACAAAAATAATGGTAGACTCTTTTGTTTATAGCAGGGGTGTCAAACATACGAGCTACATCCAGTCCGCCAAATGGTCCAGTCATGATCCGATCATCCAATTTCCTAATCTGATCATGTGTTGTACGTGATGCTGAGTAGATTCTTAAGTATCCTCCGCTCAGATATTTCCACAAAAGACTCCAGCTCCAGTTAAGTCTACTGGTATCCGCAGCAGTTAATCTAGTACCCCAGCAGACTACGGTAGAGAAGATAATACTCGAGACCGCAGAATAATAAAACAACATGAGCATTGTTCTACAAACGTAAAAAAAAAAAAAACAGGCGACATCACTGTTTTTTTTTTACCAATCCAGCTCACTATTGATGTGCACACCCAGATATTTGAAACATTTCCCATGTTTCCTCATCACAACAGTCGATGTTTATTGGGTTTTAGATCTTCTTCCTTCGATTTTAAGACATTGAGCTGCAGGAGATTTAGACCATACCCCTCCATCGACCACACTCCTGTGTTTCTTGTCCTCATTTGATACACCCAACTGGAGCAGAATCGTCCGAGAACTTCTGAAGATGGCAAAACTGTGTCTGATGTGTACAGTGTAAACAGAAAGGGAGATAGTAATCCATTCAAGCAATCAATGGATTATTTTACTAATATGTGTATGGTCTGGAAGGCTCACAAGCTGAGACTAGTTTGACACCCCTGCTTTATAGCCTGACCACCATTGACTTTTTGGTGCTAAATTACAAGTCTGTTTCATTCTTTTGATGTATATCAAGCCTTTTTCTTTTGTCATGCGGACAAGGTGAGGACAGGCCAATTTTGAGAGGTAGGATTTAAGAAAGAAACAGAGAAATGTGTATACAGTGGGTAAGGTGGCTCAAAAAAAGAGCCTCTCCGCCCTGACGTTCGCAGAGGGCAGTGTGGAGCAGGTTAAAAAAGCCATTGCAACCAAGCACATAGACCTAACACAGGAATAAAAAACGTTGCAGAAGGGGGTAGGGTCAGGGATAGTAGTAGGACTACTGCAGTCAACAGCCGACATTTTCCTGCTGCCATCATAGGCGCTGTACTCATGGCCCTTTCAGATTACAGCGGTTGGGAGAAGCTTGGGGAGGTGCAGTGTCTTTGAAGAAGGAAGGAGGAATGCAGAGCATCTTGGGACAAAAAATTTGTAATTTTTGTAAAAAAAAAAAAAAAAAAAAAAAATCTTTGTTTTTTTTTTTTTAAAGCAGTCTGGGAAGAAAGTGAGCATAGACCCAAGTCCTTTCGTCAGACTCACAGTAGGACAAAAGACATGCTCCAGCAAGGTAACGTTTTTCAGCTATAATCAAAAAGCCCCAAAATCAGCTTGTGCACATTGAAATCATTCACAGTTGTTCTTGTGTTTGCAGGTGAGGTATAAAACCAGCGAGCCACTGTGGGAAGAGACATTTCCATTCCTTATTAACAACCCTCACACTCAGGAACTGGAGGTTGAGGTAATAAATACACGTTTTTGGACACAGATCTGCTGTGTACATACTCACCGGTCACTTTATTAGGTACACCTTTCGTGTCCTATATTTCGTTTACACAAATTTCTAATGAGCCAATCACACGCAGCTAACTGCATTTAGGAATGTAGACATGGTCGAGATGGTCTGCTACAGTTCAATGAGAGTCCAAGTCTGCAGCAACAGTGTGATGCTCTCAGGTCAGTGTGGAGTTAACTCTGTGAGGAATACTTCCAATTCCACCAAATTAAAGACAATAAAGGTCCAACCCGTTACTATCAAGATGTACCTAATAAAGTGGCCGGTGAGTGTCGATTTTTAACGAACTCTATCCTGGTTGTGTGTTTCAGGTGAGAGACGGTAAGCACAAATGCTCGTTGGGTAGTTTGCGTCTAGCTCTTGGATCCCTCCTGAAGGAGTCAGACATGACTCTGTATCAGCAGTTCCCACTGCAGAACTCTGGTCCCATCAGCAGCCTCAAACTCAAATTAGCTCTCAGGGTCAGTCTAACTCTTCAATTTATGTTTTTTTTTTTGCCTTTAATGCGGTCCTTCAATTCCATTTGACACGTTTATGCTCGCAGATTCTCTCTTTGGAGAAGGAGGTCACTTCCAGCCTGCCGTCATCAGTCCGGGTTCGACGCACTAGTACCAATAACACTTGTGTGTCTCCACAATCCCAACCAGACTCAATCACCAGCAGCACTTCACCCCTTCAACCCTCTTTGAACCTGTTGAGGAGCGCCACACATGACGCCCCTCAAGGGAAAAGAGGGTCGGATGGCTCCCCGGTGCGATTAGCAGATGCTGGTCGCAGTGTGTCGAGTCTGGGGATAAGCAGCTCTCACAAGCATCAGCCTCACCGAGACTCTACGCCTAGTCTGGCATCGGACATCTCCCTGCCCTGTGCCACACTTGAACTACAGAAGAGGCTGCAGCAGCTGCAGAAGTGAGTCCTTGACTCGTGATGTGTTTTTGCTAGTTATTTAAAACATTGTAATCATTTCTTTGTAGACAAGCTGTTAACCCCTTAACACCCAAAGTTGACACAGAAAGATCGCATAATTGCACCCTCTATTTTTATTTTAAACTCATTTAACATTACCTTTAACCAGTGGTTCTCAAAGTGGGGGGGCACACAGGCCCTGCAGGGGGGGGGGCACAGATCATCAGCAGAAAAAGAAAAGAACAAAAAATAAACAGCCAAAAGACTTAGAGTAAAAGATGCATCCGTTTGTAAAGGGGAAGAGAAAAGCCACTGAAGTCACACAGACCCTTTGCGGGTCATTCAAAAGATAACGTGGTTAAAAACAGAAAATATGACGAAGCATATCTTGCTCTCGGCTTCACTGTTAATGTCGTTAAAGGTTTAAAGGGGTGCTTGACCAAAAAAGTTTGAGAACCGCTGCCTTAAACTAATAAAAATCTAAAATGTAATAAGTAAATACGTCTAAATATAATGATAATACAAAGAAGAAGAACTAAAGATCTTAAGTTAGAGAAATTCTATGTCTCTAAATGACCACTAGATGGCAGTAGAACACAACTAATGAGACGCTATTGTCTAACGTTTAAAAAAATCCATTACAGCCGTCTCAGAGATTTAAGCTCTCAGTTTGAACTGTGCTGAACACTGTGCAGAATTGGAAGACCAGAATCACAGTTCTAGTTAAGGCCCGAAGTGGCAGACCAAGAAGGATCTCAGAGGCGCAGGATGGTAAGAACAGTCACGGACAACCCACAGACCAGCTCCAAATGCTCGCTTGCACTGTGCATCAGTCAACTATTTAGAGAACTTTACGCCAGGAGATTTCGCATTTCTTCATTTGGAATGTCCGTTTTGGACTGATGAAACTACAAAAATTTATAAAGGTGCCCCACCTGCACACACCACTGTAGTTTAAAATTTTACTAAAGATGCACATCTTTGAACATTGATTGTTTCTCTGCGGTTGGCATCATATCATTTCAAATGTCTTCTAATCAAATGCTCCTGGGTTGAATTCCATGAAGAAATGACATTTGAATGAAGCTTGGCATTTTCTTGGAAGCACTCTTGAGATCTGCTTTATCGGCAATAAAAGTCATGATGAAAATCCACAAACTTTCTGAGCGTGCTCCAATAAAAGCTGCGTTTAGTAATATAATAATGTAAGCAAGATGTTAATTTCTATTCTGAAACTGTATTGTTCCATCTTTTGTTGTGTTTGAATAGATCAAGAACTATTTAAAGTAAATAGAGTCTGAGTTGAATCTGTGCGGACGTGAGCTTCTTTCACCCTTTTTGTCTTCAGGGTGATTTTTAGTCTAAATTTGACCATAAATGTTTCTGTGAATTTTCATCAAATTTTTGGTGCCACATCTTATTTTTTTCACCTATTTAAAAAAAACGCTTTGAAATTGTTCAAAAGGTGAAAATGCACTCTGGGCAAAAAATTTAACGGATGTAAAAATCTACCAGATGAATTTTTCTACCTCAGCTCTAAACAAAACTACTAGATTTTTTTTAAATCCAGGATTTTTACCCTTAAATTGCCAAGATCTTACACCATGTCACTTACTTCTGGAAATTAAACAAACAAAATGACTTGTTTTCAATATGATTAATTGTGATTGTGGATTTTTTTTTTTACCTTTTATCACAATCTGATAAAAGGCATCGATGGATTTTTAGTTTTCGTGCAGCACCAGATTTTTATTTTTTTCTCCCTAATTTATTGTTCACCCCAATGGCTTTCATTATAACAACCTTTTTTGATTGCAATGCCACGGCACCAAATACTGTAATCCTACATTCCTGATTGTTTGTTGTCATTCCTGTTGGGAAGAGGCATAATTTGAGATTTTTACTCTGGATCACCATTTAGAACCCTTGAGATAAATGAACCCATTGTTCATGTTGAAAATAAGTCATTTTGTTTGTCATTAGTCATTTTCCCCCCTATATCTTGGCAATTAAAACGTAAAAATCGTGGTTTAAAAACAAATGAGTTGTTTTGATTAGAGCTGAGGTAGGAAAAATATTGAGCTGATTTCTAGAGGAGTTCAAAATGCACAAATGTTAAATGATGCAATAAAGAGAATCAGATGAGAACGCTTCTCTTTTACAGCGGCTCTGGACTGAGCCAATATCCGCTTGGTGAAGTCCAGCTCACAGTACGGCACAGCTCCCAAAGAAATAAGCTCATAGTGGTCATTCATGCCTGCAGGTGAGACGTTTTTTGCTGATTTCTGTTTGAAAACCAAACTCGATGTATGCATTGACCACCATTTGCCTTCAAAACCGCATCAATTCTACCAGTTACACAGTTTTTGAAGGAACTCTGCTGGATGTGGCTGTAGCTTTTTCCCTTTCCTCTATCTCTTTACTTCCAGTTCTTCTTGTTCTTCTTTATGTTAAAGATAGTTATTGATGAACTGGCTTTGAGTTTGTAGTCATTGTCCTGCTGCAGAATTCAACAATACGCATCACATGGTGGATACGTGTCCATGCTGTATTTTTCAGCATTAATCCTGACCAAATCTCCAACTTCATTTGCAGAAATCTACCCCCAAATGTTCAAGAAACCTCCACCTTGCTTCACTCTGCACTCTACAGCCCTTATACATGAAAACCACCTTTTGCTGCAGCCAAATATTACATATTTTGACACATTTTTAGCATTTGATGAGTGTTACTAGGTCCATTAATGCCAGGTCTGAGCTGATGACTCTTTTGGACAATTTGGTGTTTGAATCTTATCGTTTTTTTTTCTTTTTTGCATGAATGTGTACAAATCTCTGTTCTCCGTGTGCCGTTTTCACAGGAACCTCTTAGCACTGAACAAAGATGGTTCAGACCCGTACATTCGGCTATACCTGTTACCAGACAAGAGTCGGAGTGGTCGCAGAAAAACCAGCACACTCAAGAAAACACTCAACCCGGTCTACGACCAATCGTGAGAAACACACTTACAACCCACCAAAGCAACACCAACTAGGCTTAAATATGATTTGTCTGCTGCATCAGCGTTTTTTGTACACTCACTGGCCACTTTATTAGGTACACCTGGCTAGTACCAGGTTAATGCCTTCAGAACTGCCTTAATCCTTCATGGCATAGATTTAAGAAGAGTTTGGTCCGGATTGACATGATGGCATCTCTACGTATATCCTCCTGAACGAACGAGTGTTTAGATCCCATTTAGAACGAGTTAGAAAGTTTAATATCTCTATCATAAAAAAGCATAACAACTGGCTAACCTTTGCAATATGAAAAAATATAAATAATAATGGTAGGGCTGCACAATTATGACAAAAACCATAATTCTAGATTATTCCCTTGAAATTGTAATTGCGATTATTAATTACAATTATCACAATTTACATTGATTGATGTTTTAAATAGTTTCATACCATTGTTTGGAAGCAACTGCATGCCAACATTTTATATAAAACAAAAAAAAACAAGCTGAAAACACTTTTTCTGAAAAAGTTTTAATGATTTTCTCATTGACGCAAAAATCTCTATAAATACAAATATATTTTACATAAGATTAAAGAAACCCTTGTGTTTCTATAGAAAAATGAGCAAAAGATAAAATAAAAATAATGAATGAAGCAATATGATGTTGAAATCAAGAGCATGAGCAGTCATAAAGCAATATTAGATCGCGTCAATTAGAAAAATTACACTATTTAAAAACATTTTTGTTGGGAATATAAAAACGTATTAATTGCATATAACTCTGGTTGAGGCACTGACACGCCCCCTGCCTGTCTGTCTGCTGCTGCTGTTTGTGTTCCACAAATCTCCCACGGGCTCTCCTCACTCTTGACTAGCATATAAACGTCTTCCTTCACTATTTACAAGTGTTTTGCCACTGAAGTTGAACACTTCAGCGTGCCAAAAACAGTGGAAGAATCACAGACATATAACACGGTAAAATAAACGTATTACTACTACTAAGACATTGCTTATACTATTATATACAGTATTAATAGAATATTTAAAATGAAATCTCTGTTAAAACACTGCTAAAATATTGCTAAAGCAATCGCAGGAAATCAACCACTCATCTGTCACTGCTTGCATACGCTCCACAGACTTCCCACCCGTGGCACTCACGCAATGTCGCTGCTACCAGAATAAATATCTTTCGAAAGGTCTGTTTCTTAGCTTTCAGAATCTGTTGGGATCTTTGTGATTTGTATCTCACAACGTGATGCTATTAACAAGGTGATTTTTTTTTTTTTTTTTTTATCGAGGCTTTGAACGATTACGGAATAATTTATTGTTCAGCTCTAAACATGAGTAATAATAAACAGTTTCATGGTGTCGCCATAATCTTCTTATGAGAAGGGTATGTTCCCCTAACCTCATAAATGCCTCAACAGATTGTTTAATGAGATTAATATTTCTAGCTTGACTGGAACTCACCTTACTGCTGACTGTTTGTGGCTGTGTGCTCGAATAGAATCGAGAATCTTCCCCACTATTTGTGACGGTCGTGTTTCGTGTTCGTAGATAATATTAAACTGAGAGAATAAATGTGTGATAGTTGTGTTTCTCTATGTAGAAATCCTCCATTCCAGGAGGCGAAAAACTCACATTGTACACGTGGGTCAAAGCCTAATGGCCAGCAGCAAATGAAGCTTCGCCTGAGCTAATTTACATTTTTTTAGGAACAGATAACAGACCCGGTCACAAGCGAGAGCGGGTCCGCTATCTCATTACGACGGGGGCTAGACGTTCACTTTGCTTTTTTATAATGCAGTTAGGACACCCAGATATATCTGTACGTGTTCTTCATACATTTTTATAAAATATGTTGGATATGTTCCATGTATGTGTAAAATATGTTCAAGCCCTGTCCTGTCTGGAATATATTATTATATAATTCAGTCATGCCCTGCGATGGACTGGCGACCTGTTCAGGGTGTGCCCCTGCCGACGTGAGCTGGAGCACCAGCAGACCCCCGTTACCTGAAAAGGGAATAATTTGGTGGGAAAATGCTTCGGTAAAGTTATGCTAATGCTAAAGTTAACCCCTTAGAAGTTCATTTTGAGCAGTTTTTTTACTACTTTACAATTTGCTCTAATAAATTATAAAATGTTTTTTTTTTTTGTGGCAATTCTTGATTTTATTTATTTTGTCCTCAATTTTACAAAAGCTACAATTCCGAGTAGTAAATTGTATTTTTTTTTTTTACTGGAAAAATCAAAAGTGTTGAGACAAAATAAACATTCATTATTAAAAAGCAAAAAAATAAGGTCAAAATAATGTGAAAATTATATATATATACACTGTTACAAGCCCTTTTTGTTCCATTGTGCTTTATTTTGTGCAATACTTTTGGAAAACACAAGCCATATCACAGGTCTTGTACTTCCGTGGGTCGAGTACTTCTTTTCACCACTGTAAGGCACACATTTGGGGTCTGTTAAATGAGACTAAAAGACGATTGCGCTCACATTTTAATTTGAATAACCTTGACAATTATAACTCCTGTCCCGTTCATTTAAAAAACAAAAGTTTAAATGAAAAAACACAAAACTAATAACCTTTTTGAAACCTACGCATTATATTTGAAATCAAAGGGCTACTTTCAAAGTCCCTTTAATCACCTTTGCTCTCCATTCTGATGCTCGCTTTGAATTGCAGCAGATCAAATGGACTGAATTGCTGCCATCTGATTGGCTGATTCGAAATATTAATTTACGAACACTTGAATAAAGTGGCCAGAGAGCGTATCCTCTATGTATTTTTCTTTATTTTGTTCCTTTTTTCCTTAATTTGTTCCTAAATTTCCTTTTTGTGTCAGCAGCTTTGAGTTCATCGTGTCTATAGTGGAGCTACGCAGAAGAACTTTGGATGTTGCCGTCAAAAACGGAGGAGGTCTGCTGTCCAAAAACAAAGTTCTACTGGGCAAGGTGACCTTCAATGGCATGTGTTTGCTTTTTATTTATTCTTTTTGCTAATCGATCTGTTTTTGCAGGCACTTGTGGATTTGGGAAGTGATGATATCTCTAAAGGATGGACTCAATGGTGGGATTTTGATTTATTCGTGGATTCTCATATGAGTGTGCATCTGAGTGATCATGAAGCATTCCATGTCTTCTTAGGTATCATCTGACTGAGGATGGGGTGAAGAAAATCATTGAGACGTGAAGCAGGAATGAATGGAAGAGCAGATAACTGGGACATGTCAGAGCTTGTAGTGGAAGAGTGGTACAGGACTAAATAAACCAGGCTTGTTCTTCTGGGATTTAAACCGACCTACAAAGTGGCTTTTTGTGGAAACAAAACAAAAAAAAATGGAAACTCTGTCACACTTAACTACAGTTTTTTTTGTTATTTTATCGTTTTAGCTACATTTTTGAAAGGAAGAGGTGGACTATGAAGCATCTCTGGCAAAAAAATCAAAGTGCATTGAGGCTGCTCTGATTTATATTTTTGTAAAGCATCAAAAATGTGAACAATTTTTACAATATTGTCGGAAAGGTGAGTAAAAATGTAGCATCACCATGTTTTAGCCAAAGCATCTTTTATTTATGTCTCGCTGTCTTGGTTTCTTTTATTCAGAACGTTTTACTGAAAGTATTCCACGTTGACTTTGCACAACTCTAAATATCTGTACAGAAAATAATTTGCTCCGGGCAACAGATTGCCTAAAGGGTTGTGTTACATCTGCACTTTGTTCAAGTATTTTTGGTGGAAGACTGTGACATGATTTGGTTTGATTTTCAGCCTTATTGTTTTCTATGCATCAAGCATGATCGATGACCGAAGTATGCCATTGAACTTGAAGCACATAGAATGAGTTTTGTTCATGGATAATGCTGGGCACTGATTGTTTTCTCAAATGTTTGTCTGATTTTGGAGATATTTTATGCAGTGTGCATGAAGAAATTAACCGTTCAAATAATTAATCTATGCTGCACACCAGTTTTATGACCCTTTGCATACTTTATTAAATTTATTCTATGAATGCATTGTTTGTTTTTATCTCTTTATTCTTTTTTTGGGCGCTATCATAATGAAATTAAATACAAATTGCGTTAACCGAACATACGCAATGATTTGGCGCCATCTAGTGGTCGTCAACTCGTTCATTGATTTAGTTTTAACGTCTCAATTTCACAAAACGTTGAAGTATCAAATTTACGGAGCCATTTTAAACATGATGACAAAACTTATTCTGGGATTGATTTCGAGCAGAGCGGGAGGAGCACGTGACGCCGTTCATTGCAAATGTAATACACGGGAAAGCGTTTAAACATTCATTGCAATTTTAAATTTTTATTTTTGAAAAGTATTTCTATAATTAGACCGCTGTTATTCTCCGCTACGGCAGAGGGCGCTGTTAGTAGCAGAACAAATACGTATCTGGGATGACGTCATGACGCTTCTTCAATTTTGAGCGCCGAAACAGCGTAGAGTGGCGGGCTTCAAGGTAAACAAACTGACAGCTACAGCTTTGCATTGAAGAAAATTCTAAACACGTTGTCTCTATGCACCGGTGTAGTAAACAGAACAATTAACGTTAGAAAAATAAAATATTTAAACTTAAACTTATCGGTAAAATTCGATAAATGTCTCCATTTTGTCTGATAGGCTTAACTTTACCCGTTTAACGTACAAGAGAAATGGCCAAGCGGAAATCTTTTCTCGAATCAGTTCACTACGAGCACGTTCAGAAATTTCTGAATTTCATTGAATTAAACGTGAGTATCTCTTTATAACTGTAATTAATGACTGTATAAAAAAGGTGAACTCGTAGGCTACGAAAATAACAAGTTAGATTGGTTGGTGCTTCAGAAAGATGGATCCGATCCCTTTGACCTGGCGGAGGTTTTGGTGGAGCTGCAGAGCTCTCAGAGGGAGGATCTGTGGGAGAACCTGCTGAAGTTACTGCAGCACAGCCTCAATGTTTCCCCTCCTGAGAGCTGGATCACTGGAGCTGAGGAGGATGCTGGTGACATGGAGGTTGAGGTTTCTGAGGAACAGGTATGAATGGTAACGCTTTTAGGCTCTTTTGGGAAGTTTGACCAATTGTTTCCGTATGTTTGCAGACCCTCACCATGGCCATAATAGAAGGGGTAACTATTGTTTCTACAGTCTCCGTGGATTCTTTGCAGGAAAATGACAATTATACCTCTCTTGTCCAGTGTGCTCACGTGCTGAACTGTAAGTTTTGTATTGTTGCTTACATTTGCAACAGAAATATTCAATATATCTTTGCATGCGCGTCACATATTGAATCTTCAAATGTAAGCTTCCTGTAAGCAAGGGTTGATAAAAATGAAATGTGTCCAACTCTGGAGAAAAGCTCATTTGTTAAAATGTCCTGAGATTCAAAGTGTGTATACAGGGGTATGCAACGGTTTGGGCATTTTTTTTTTTTTACGTTTTCTTTGCTTGTCTGGGTAAGAAAATGTACATTATTAATATCATGTAGGAGACAAACAGTGTGCGAAGACAAACAGAACATTTGAGAAGTGAAATAATGATTATAAGATTTATGCATAGTATGCAAGAACTTTGTGCCTCCTCCTTTTGCAGAAATTACAGCCTCAAAACGCTTTCTGTAGTAGTCTGGCTTCTGGCAGAAGGGGTTTTGGACCGTTCGTCTTTACAAAACATCTCCAGTTCAGTCAGGTTTGAAGGTTCCCGAGCATGAACAGCCCGCTTTAAATCACACCAAAAGTGTTGAATAATGTTCAGGTCTGGGGACTGAGGTGGGATTCCAGAACGTTCTACTTGTTTGTCTGCGGGAATGCCTCAGTGGATTTTGAGCTGTGTTTAGGGCTGTTGTCTTGTTAAAAGATCCAGCCCCTGAGCATCTTCTACTTTGTCACCGATTCCTGGATGTTGTTCTCCAGAATCTGCTGATATTGAGTGGAATCCATGCGACACTCAGATTTAACAAGAGTGTCAGATTTTCTAAGTCCCTGCACTGGCCATAGCTGCAAAACATGATGGAACCACCACCAGATTTTACTGTAGGTAGCAAGTGTGTTTCTTGGAACACTGTGTTGTTTTCCCATTCCTTGTTTTGCCCAAATAACTATTTTAGTTTCAACAGTCCACAGCACCTTATTCCAAAACGAAGCTGGCTTGTACAAATGTGCTTTAGCAGACCTCAAGCGATACCGTTTGTGCCGTGTGAAGAGAAAAGGTTATGCGTCACTCGTCCATGCAGCATCTCTTTGTGCAAAATAATGATGTAGGTATTTGGAACTGGTCTGTGGGTTGTCCGTGGCTGTTCCCACCATCCTGCGCTTCTGCTTACCTGAGATTTTCTTGGTTTGCCACTTCATGCTTTAACTAGAACTTATTCTGGTCTTCTTTATTATGATTGCTGTGTCGGCGCCGCCCCTGCTGCTGAGGCGCACAGAAGAGCGAGAGGAGAGGAGAGGGGGTGGAGGGGGGACAGTTCACCTCTCCCAAATGAAGCGGAGAAGGAGGGGGGATATAAACTATGTCAGTGACAGCTGACTTTCTTACAAATAACCCACACATTTCATTCATAATACTATAAACAAAGAGCAATTATTAGCACATTTTTTTTGTTAATTGTGTAAAATGCTAATTAAAATAAATAGGTAATAAAACCGATTATGAGGATGATGTGGAGAGGAATTGACCTCGTGAGTGACAGCGTCGAGGAATGGCGAATTAGTTGTCGATCACAAAGTAAACACAGCGATGGAGAGAAAAAGACCAAAGCTGTCAGGTGCCCAATTTAGGAAAAAAAGAAAAGAAGATGAGGAGAAACGGGCAAAAGATAAAGGAATGCAACAATGTTCTCTCTGTGTGATTAAGGTGTTCGTGTCGTGGTATAACGTTAACTCTTTGTAGTCTTCTTGCGTATGATGCTTGCTATGCTAACCTACCGTGCTAAAAACACACAATCAAAGTCATATACAAACTATCAGAGAAATTCTAATGCTTTCTATTTAATATATTTTTAACCATTAACTTTTTTCAAATGAAACTATTACCAAATTCCTTACTGTAGTGTGTTTTGGTCACAAAGCAGCAGACACTGTTATGCTTGCCATAAAAACCAAAACAATTTCCATTATAACCAGAACATCCATTAGATTTTCTATTATTTTTGGGTAGGGTTCTATTGTTTTTTCAGCAGTTTTCACAACACAAGATCTAGTTAAATTTCACCACAAAATGATTCTTTGCAACAAAACTGTTATTATTTGTACGGTTTTTATTTATTTCTATTGTTCGTGTTAATTTTGGCCACCGTACATAGCCAGTGTGATCTACATATGAGTAGATGGATGGTTTAAAAGACAAACATTTTCCATCTGTTATTAAATTAACTCAATTCAATTAGGATACTCTTTTTTTTTTTTTTTTTTACTCAAAACTAATTTATTATTTATTTATTTTTAGTTGGGGGGGGGGGGGGTGCACATGAGTAAGTCCCGCCCAGGGAGCTGTTCCACCTAGAACCGCCACTGCTCTCTCTCGTATGTGATGGAAGTACCTGAAATTTCTTATCTAGACAACCAATGATGTATAAAGGAAAATCAATCTTCTACATCGCTCTCTAACTATGATCTCAGTTGTCTCAAATCCTGTTTATCGTCAGGTGTAGAGAGCTGTTTACCGCTGTCGCACATACCGCTCCAGCAGGCGATTCATTGGCTGTTTGAGTGCTGGTGGAATCGGGATCTACAAGGAAAAGAGGATTTTGGCCTCACTGCTTTTCTTGTCTGTTTGGAGAACGCTATTACAATCTCTAAACCGGTACAGGTTTCTATGCAGTCATACAGATGTGTGTCTAAAATGGGCATAATGTTCATTTTTATTTGTTCCCAGGTTAATCAGCTGAAACGCCTCTACAGTCTGCGTGAGGTTCTTCTCAGTGTGGACTTCACATCTGAAAAAGGTCAGCAGGTCATTGATCCCCTCCTGCAGTTCTTCTTAAATGTCCAGCATTTCCAACTAGAAGAGGTTTGTGCATCTGGTTTCTCCGTTTCTTAGATGGATTGTTGCTGGGGGGGTATAAATGTGATTCTTTTTCCAGGGGAAACGGTTCCTAGCCTTCCTTTTTTCTTGGAATGAGAAGTTCATCTGGATGATTCACAATACCATCAAAAATCAGCTGCAGTTTATTTCCAAGTATGTCAAACTCACCAGTTTATAACAATAACAATAAACTCCATATTTTATTAAGCCTTTCACGCTGGCTTCCCAAAGCACTGCACAGAGAACTCAAGTAAGACACTTGATCAAAAGTACACGAAAAACAAAGAGAAAAGAAAAAAAAACTGATAAAACAAGATATGTTTAGTTAGATTGGAATAAAATCAATGGATAAATAAAGCCTTCCCTTTTTCAACGGGTATTGCACTGATATTTATATTTCACATGTATTTACCTAATTCTGCCGAAAACTTTTAAAAATTTGCTTTTAATCAGTGATCCACTCTAGGCTTGATCTGGGTGTTTTTCAAACAGACACTATGAATTGATGAGAATATATATATATATATATATATATATATATATATATATATATATATATATATATATATATATATATATATATATATATATATATATATATATATATATATATATATATATTAGGGGTGTAACGGTACACTAAAATCGTATTCGGTTCGGTACAGTGTCTTGGAGAGCTCGGTTTGGTTAATTTTCGGTACGAAAAGAGCTTACAAAATCTTCATTTTGAAAAGCTGCCAATACAAAATAGAATTCTTGCATAAAATAAATAAAAGTGACACATTTGGGTGATATTTAAAATAAATTGCACTCTTTATAAAGAAATACACATTTTTTAAATAAAAAAATTAAATACTGCAACTAGTTAGGATCTGAAAACTTTTAACACTAGCAACAGCTTCAGCTTATAATCAACAAAACTAACTATTAAAGTTTTAAGTTTTAGGCTAAAAAGATTAACCTATCCACATTTTCTGAAGAGAGCACAGATCTGGTTGCAGTGACAATATCTCCAGCAGTAGAAAATGTTTTGCCTGCCACATACCTGATCTCCGTGGAACAATGTCGGCATACAACTTTAAATTTATCCACTCGTCTATCCCCGTTATGTATTTTAACTGAGAAGCCAAAGTGTTCCCAAACAGGAGACCGTAGTGAGGTGGGAGGTCTTCAAGCTCTGGCTTCTCTTTCACCATTTTCTTATTCGTGCTCTGCTACTCATGGCGTGCAGCTCTACTGTGCGTCACTCAAAAGCGTCCGTGCGGAAACTCGCCTAGGAACATTGTTCCGCTGCGCTTAATATCGCGCTAATAATAAATTTATATTATTTAATTAAAAAAATATAACGAAACGGTACGCAAGCGTACCGAACCGAACAGGCCGCACCGAAACGGTTCAATACATCCCTGTGAACCGTTACACCCCTTATATATATATATATATATTCCAGAGAAGACAGGAGAGGGCTTGAAGTCCAAATATTTACTGAGAATTCATGAATAACACATTACAGATATATCTGGGTGTTCTAACAGGATAACAAAACAGCAAAGCACATTAAGCTCCCGTTGCTATGCGTTAGCTTACACACACCCTCCCTTGTGAACCTGTCTTATATATGTTCTT